>VZSZ01009170.1:1089831-1127895 GCA_013398815.1 Ibidorhyncha struthersii
GATTTAAAAAAAAAAAAAAAAAAAGTAATAATTAGAATGTATGAGGGGGGGTTAATCACGTGGTAGCTGAGAGGCAGTGAATCACTGCTGGCGTGTGTCATGACAGCATCTTTGGACTGTGCTAAAATGTCTTGCATTAAAAAGCCCTGTGTACCTGCCCTGAGTTGCTTGGTGATGTGCTGGGCACACTGGCCATTCTGAGGCACTGCTGAGGGCAGCTTGAATGTTTTTAGACTGCTTTAAATCTCATTGCCTCCCCAGCAAGTGCATGCATCCACTAGAGTTTTAAATATGCCCTTGGAAGGGCAAAGTGTAAGACTCACTGTGGCAGGGTGCCCTCCCAGACTGTCACAGCTCCAAGTTCCTCCATGCATTCAAATCTAACAAGCCAGCTCCCAAATTCCCTGTCTTCCCTCCTCCGTCTCTGTGCTGATTAATAATAGCAGAAGCTTCTGTGCTGTCTTTTCTTTTCTCACTCCTACAGTCTTGTATTTAGATTGTTGCTAATAGCTGTGGCTGCTGTTTCTCCAGCATCTTGGAAATCTTTGCATCATCCAAAACGCACATTGTCTTTTCTATTCCTGCTGCCAAATCCCTTTATTACTGCTTTTATTGGCTGATATTGCACTGTGATTCAGTCATCTACCATTTAGTGCATGCCTACGCTGGTATGGACTATAACATATCTCAGGTGACCTCTAAACCATCTAGCTCAGGTACTGGCAGCCGTCTAGCTATTACAAACTGAGGCACATGGTAAACTAATCTGTGGAGGAGTGCAGCTGAAAAGCTGCATGATTCTGTGGCCAGTTCATGAGATACCTTTATTAAAAGTGCCTCAGATATCCGTATGATATTTGCAAAGTGCAAAGTGAATATAACCAGAGTTTACTGAGAAGCACCACACGCACACGTATTCACTCCTTCCTATGGACCTTATGCTGAAGTAAAACAAAAATTCAGTATGATGTTAGAGATGAAGAGCTAAAAGCACTAAATCAGAAACAGAAGATATTAATCCCTCTGCAAGTTGTGCTTGTCTATAAAGTAAAATACAGATTTTGTGTCATGAAAGATATATGGGACTAAACTCTGTGCTGAAGTGACTCTCATTTTTCTCTTCCCACCACTTCCTGCCATGTTTTGAATTTGTGGCTGACTTCACACTGGTATGGGGTTTGTAATTTCAATGTCTTCATTTTGTGACTTCTACTCATTTAAATCCTTATCTATGAAGTTGCATGCAATTTCACCACAAAAAGTTTCTCAAGTCGGAAACGCGGCCCTTGCACACTGCCACTCAAAGCAGCCAAACAGCAGAATGAC
Organism: Ibidorhyncha struthersii; assembly: GCA_013398815.1. Lineage (NCBI taxonomy): Eukaryota > Metazoa > Chordata > Aves > Charadriiformes > Charadriidae > Ibidorhyncha > Ibidorhyncha struthersii. The sequence goes on from VZSZ01009170.1 coordinate 1,091,158, forward strand.
AGCAGCTGGAATGAAAAGCAATAGCAAAACAATAAGGACCAGCCTGGCCCTGTCAAACCGCCAGGCTGCTGTTAACAGGGCTCTGAAAGGGCTAGCCGGAGCTGTGATAGAAGGCAGTTCTGTCTCCTGCTAAGGAAAGCAGACATGCTGCATTTCCATGTAATCTGTGATGCTGGATTTCCCATCTTTCACGATTCAATCAATTTTTTGTTGCAGAGAATAGGGGGTGGAGAACAGGAGGGAAGAGCACGGATAAAAACTGTTTCATTGTTCCCTTCTTTGGAAAGCCTGGTTTGGTTTATTTTATCTTGACTGTAGGAAAAGATAAAATAGCCTGCCTTAGGACTCCTGTAAACATTATTAGCAGAAAAGGCTTTGTTTGCTCTTCCCTTCATGATTGAAAGCTACAAGCTATTAACATCAGCTGTCATTTTTAAAAAGGCAGAGTATCAACATTTTAGATACAGCTGTACCTAGCAGTTGTCACTGTTCAAAAAAACAGGCACCAGCATCAGCCTGGCAAAAGAAGTAAGAGTAACACTAGGCAGCAAATAAAATACTGCTGAGGGAACAGCACCCACAACCACCCTCTTTCTTCCTTCCTCTCAGTCAGTGGAATTCATAGCATTGCTGTCAAAACACAGACTTCCTAGTTGTGTTACTTTTAAAGTATTTTCAAAATTCACATCTTAAGGACATACAGCTTGATCATAGAAAAGTCCTACAGTACTTCCTGACCCAAATATGCTCAGCTCCTGCAAGCCTGCTTGGTTCTCTTGACCGTCATGAAGTGATGCCAGCATAAACCACCACAAAACTGGCCCAGTGCTGCAGCTTTCCACAGCTCTGCTATCTTCCTCACCCTTAACACAGCTCAGCGAGCGAGCTCAGACAGCGTTGGAGCCACATGCTCTGCTGGTCCTGCACATGGAGCTCCTCTTCAAACCAAGTTCATTCACGTACCTGTGGCACCATGCGGCCTTCAGAACTCATCTGCTGTGATGGGAGCTACCACTCCTTCTGCTCTGTCCCAGCTGCACCCAGGCTCATTTCCATTCTCTCCCTGACAGCACTGAGTATCACTTCCTCCCTAACAGGTTCCCAGTTCCTCTCCCTGCTGGGACCTTTAAGCTTCACTTTTAATTGCCGCTGTGTGCTCTTTTCCAGGAAGTGGGACACAGATTTGCTTGATGCCGCTCATGATTGCTTAGCTATGAATGATGCAAGCTCTGCTTCTGCCCCCATGTAAAAATTCCATGAACAGAGCTGGAAACGGAGATACAGCATTAGAATTGTTCCAGAATAATTACACAAGTAGAGTATTTCTGGAGGATCACTTTGACCCCAGAATATTTACTGTTTGATCGAAGCAGATTTTTCTGGACTTGGTTTGTGCAGATGTAAACCTTTCCTCTATTCTGGAATAGTTATTGCACAAACGCTTTTTGCTCAATAGCTATTCTTTCAATCACCCCACACTACCACGAGATAGAAGAAAGAGAAGAAAATTCACAGCGTGGGGAAACTGTGGTCAGACCGTTCCTAAGGGAAGCTGGATTAATGAAGAGGGCCTGCTCCAGTTTATTTTTTCTTTGCTACCCTTCAGAGAAAACTTCCAAATCAGAAAGTGTTTGCTGGATGGCTTTCATTGCCTTGCTGCCAGACTAGTAACTGATTCTACCACCTCATTAGCTAATCCACTCCAAAATTAAATATGGACTGGATTCAACAGGCACATACACAGGAAGGGGTAAAGTAGATGAGGGTAATGGAAGTGTAATTGGTTTTGATGTGATGTAATGTCAGTAAATACTCTGCATTAATTAGCATTGCAGGGCAATCTGTCTGGTCTCCCACCTAACTGCCCATAGAGGATGTCAGCTTATGGAGGCATATTTACAGAGAAAGCTTTTTAGTTATTCCCCTGGTGTAAATGTCAGAATCAAATGACATTGGGATGGCAAAAGGATATCGAATCAAACAAAATGCTTAGGATGGTAGTGTGCTTTCTTTACTTAGACTATAAGGTAAATTTGCCCTCACTTACCTAAGGTTTTATAAACACAATAAAATGACTTGCAGTTATGTTTTTTGTCTAACGCTCTATCAGTTCTCACTTGATTTTTCAGTAAAGATGGCAAGGGACAAGAATGTGTCCGAAGTAAAAATGGATTGGGAGGAACCACATTACCTGATGGCAAGGCTGACTGGGAATTCCTGGAGGTGGCCAAGCAGCAAGAGCTTGGCCACTAAGGTTGCCAGATGAGGCAGCACTGGAAGGGACAAGAGCAAGCATGAAGGTGTCCCAGCCAGGGACTGCCTTGAGCAGTGACCCTCCAAAGCACTGCACCACGTGCCAGAACCCTTTGGAAAAAAAAAAAGGTCTTGTGCCTGCACAACAGGCACAGCCTGGCTGGCACCAAAACATCTTCTCTAGTCCACCTAGCAGATGATTTATTTTTTTTCAGTCTACTCCTTGTGGGGAGGAGATGATGGTTTTGCTGGGAGAGACGGTCAGGCCTTGGGCTCCGTGCTGGAAGCCTGGGAAATCACAGCAGAACGACTTTGTGTCAGTGTGTTTGCAGAAGGAGGCCACCTCAAACAACAGAGATGGGTAAATGCTCAAAATATGTTTTCATGGCTGTGATAGTGAGAGGGGATAAACTCATGGAGTGCACTCTGCCTTGAAAATTACATAGCAATGTAAAGAATGGGAGTAATGAAAAAAAAAACAACAGTAAATATGTATTCAAGGCAGAAATAGGTGGAGTCCAAATCATTTCACTATAAGCTGATGATGTGTGTCATTTGATCAAATTCACTTGCGTGATAGGCCAGCTATATTTTTTTAGCAATGACTGAAGAGAAATGCTTCAAGCATTACTAGTCCCACTGAACCACCTGGATTTTTCCACTTTCCCGGAAAGCTCATGTTCTCTTCAGCACTATATGGACACAGTAGTAAAATTTTACTGTTTGCTTATGAGGTCACAGTACATGCCAGCCCCTGTCAGCAATGGCTGCTTTGCATTCAGAGTATACACCACCACTTCATAAAATCAGCACAAGTTCAAATTGTAACTACACTACAGGAAAAAAATAATAGAAAAGCACATTCCCTAGGCAGAAAAACAACCTTCCAGTTTGTATTTCAATTAAGTATACAGGGGTGTTCACCTGTAACTGAAATTTCTCAGCTTACTAGAACTGAAATAAAGCATTTCATAACTGATGAAAATGAGGGCATGATGGTTCACTTCTGATTGTCAGGCTCCCATGTAGCTCAGTGGAAATTTAGCCAAAAGCAAAAAGTCAGAAAGTCCCAGATAAAATCAAAACCTTTCAGTAAATCAAGTGTAAAATGTCTTCCACTAATACTAATTCAGATTATAAATGGGTTCACTCTGAATGCACAGGTGCCCTTTTTCTGTTTGCTTTATGGAAAGAATCCAATGGTATGGTTTGCTGGCAAAAATTAGCTCATTTATGTCAATTTTTGAATCTGAAAATGTTATTATTCCTTCCAGTGAGGCAATTCAAATAGTTTTGCAGACTGACGTAGGGACAGAAGCAGCCTATGCCATACCGCATGTGTCCAGCTAAAAAACAACCAATGCAGCACAAGATTTCACATAGCAAATCCCTGCAGGAAGATGCTTGCAATTAACTTCCAATAATAAATCCCTCCCATGTAGGAGCTGTTCAAGAACAACAGAGGTATAGAAGAGCGGAACCAAAAGAAAGAAAATTGAGAATTATTAGCTCGTTTAAAAAATATCAGTGATTGTGGGATAAATATGACAGCTTAAGAACACTAACACAGGACATCTCAGGCTTTACCCGAGCCTGTGGCAAAGCTATCCCTCAGGCCCAGAGGAGGGGAGGGCAGAAGATGTGAAAGGGTGGCTGCAGCCCTCACCTTTGTGCTCTGTGGCAGCAGGACACACTGCCAGGCTCCCCATGCACATCTCTGGATGCAGGTCCCTCTGGGCTGTCTGCTCTCTTTGCTCTGCTTGAGCTCTGTTTCACTGTGCTCGCTGACACCAGATTGCTCTGGCAGGAAAACAGGAGGAAAGCTTGTTTAATAAAGGCTGCAGTAGGGGTCTCAATGGGCTTATACTTAAACATTGGAAACATTACAGAAAACATGAGGACAGACAACCAGGTAAGAGCTGAAGTCCAGCTAGCTCTGTGTGCTGCCTCCACATGGCCAAAATAATTTGTGCTCTCTTTCTCTTCTTTTGTTATTGCTCCTCGACACTTATGGTTTGTCTGCTATTTTTTGCCTTTTCTTTTGCCTGGTGGGGATGAGTGCTTTTAGAGGTCAAGCATCAGCCCAGCCCTAAGAACTGTCAATACAGACAGTGACCAGTGGCACCAAGGATAGAATAAGGTCAGGGCAAGTAAAACAATCGCTCAACTCCTAATTCATGTCTACTGCCAACTCAACAGCTGCATCTTGGAGACTTCCTACGTTACAGGTGGTAACTTTGCATTTAGCAGTCATAAATGGATTGGGGTTTTTTCCTATGAATTTGTCCGATCACTCTTTGAACCTGTTTAAATTTTTAGCTATCATAACAACCCCCCAGAAACAGTTCCACAACTTAAGCACACACTAAGTTTTCAAGAAATAACCCACAAAATGCGCATATTGGCTATGTAAAAATATGTTTAGATATAGGCTATATATCAAAACCTATATATGTACACATGTCTTCTATATATACATGTTTATATGTTTATACATATACGTACATAGCAAAGTTGGTCTTAGACCGTTTCAGTATGTCTCATAGAGTGCAAGTCTTAGCATGTTGGCCAGCTTGTAGGACAGAAGACCCAGCTGTCCTGTGGTTCTCTTACTCCTCAGACATTAACCTATGTCCTGCATAAACCTGCTTCTTGCTGTTCCCTCTCTCACCTAGACTTTTGTCACCTGCTTCTATGTACACGAAAGCAGCGCTGATGACTCACGTTCCACTCCTCTGTCGTGTTTTAGGTTTATTCCCTACATGTACCCGACAGCTTCCCTGGCTGGAGCTGCTGGGGTATGTTTCCAGCTGGCCTCCTGGTCTAGGTGGCAGCTGCATGTACTGGGCATTTTTGGAAACTAATAGCAGCATTCTACATTTTGTACATTATGAAAAAAATATGTCCTGCATAAACATTACATAAAACAGTCATCTCCAGTGCATTCTCCACCTGTGCCAGATAGCAAACGGACTCTGCAGGACACCACTAACATAAACAGTTGATAAAGAAATAAAACAGGCAGAAAACATCAGCAGTATTTCTCCTCACCATGCCACTTCATTTCTTTACAGCCCACTCTTGGAGAGAAATGGAGAGAAGAGCCGTGCCAAATGGTGCCTGTAAACACGATGCACCCTGGGATGCTGCAGTTTGGCAAAGAATATCCAGGATTAGGTCAAACCCAGGCATTCCCTAGAGGGCTAAGGGTCATTATGGGGGAAGCTATCTGAAGCAGGGCTCAGGAATCTTCCAGACCAGCTCTTTGTAAAGAGCTAGTGTCAGCTCTTCCTGTTTTCTTTCAGTTGCATGGAAAAAAATCCAGATTTCCTTCTAAAATTTGTCAACATGCAAGCAGTTAAAAAAGGTGTATGGAAGGACTAAATTTAAAGATGTCACAAAGAGAAAGCCAATGAGTAGAGAAATGCTTTAGCTCCATCCCATGACTGTTTAATCTGTTTCATGGAGTAGCCTCTTCTGATGAGGTGAAGACTAGAAAGCAAGTAGCTTGAAGAGGCATAATGTGCTACGACAGAGAGCAGAGTAGCTGAGCAGAGGTTTCCCACCAGAGAACAGTGAGTTAAACTCCCTAAGCTCTTGGTATGGTATAAGCCTGGCGTGCTCAAGTCTTGCTGGATGTTTATAGGGACAAATGATGCTATGGAAGCAGATTTTATTTCAGCTTTTTGTTCCAAGCCAAAAGGTATCTGTAATCCATTCTCTTCCCCATTAAAGTCTCTTGATGCAGATCTGTTAAGTATTTTGAGCAGTAGTCTGTCTAATTTTATGACTGCTGGTTTGCAAGCCTACCTGGCAGACTATGAAAACAAACTTCTCAGGAAAAGATGCTTTCTCTGGCAGGAGGCCAAGGTGTGCGCTGCTAGCACACATAGGAAGAAAACGCATCCTGTCATCTCTACAACTTGCCAGGCAAAACCTCCTCAAAACTGCAGATCAAGCTTGCAAGTTTAGTTTTCTTTTGACTCATTTTCTTTGTGCACTTCACCATGAATCTGTCACCTTTCTCATCCAGTGTTTATTCAGAATTTATCATTTTGTCCTTTCCTCATGTAAATCAAGCTGACTTTCTGGTGTAGATAGTGGTTATCCCTTCTGTCACTGGGGTGGAATGACTGCAAATGACCAACCTCATCTACAAATCGCCCAACTCTGTTACCACAACATGGCTGAGGTTCAATGCCTTTTTTTGCAAATAGGAAGCTGTGATTTCTAGGAATGTCAGTTTAGTACTTCCAAAATTACCTGGTTGACGTTATAAGAATTCAGATTCTTACACATATTCTTTTGCCATGTTGTCATGGTTTAGCTCCAGCTGGCAACAAAGAACCACACAGCCACTTGCTCAACCCCCCTACAGTTGTGGAATGGGGAAAAGAAGCAGAAGAAAAAGTCAAAACTCATGGGTTGAGATAAAGGCAGTTTAACAGAACAGCGAAGAAAAGAGGAAAACAACAACAATAATACTGATAGAGGAATGTACAAACATGATCACTGTACCATTGCTCACTGACCAGACCCGTGAAGCCCCAGCCTGCTCCAAGTGGGGGCTTCCTGCCCCCTCCCCGCTATAGGCTGAGCATGGCTCACATGGGTATGGAATACCTGTGTCCCACACCAGGTCCTTGGGAAAATGAACCCTATCCCCACTGGAACAAGGACACATGTATACATATAAAATGTGTCTTCAGGTTTAAAGGCAGTGTTATTTTCTGCTGCACCCGTTTCTGGTGGGAATTTGTGTGTGTTGTCTTTTTCTTATCCCTTTTTCCATCTCCCACCCCCATGAAAATCTGGACTGTCTGGTCCTATCAAGAGATCCATGGGCCCTGTTGATTTCAGAGGTCAGAGGCGAGGCCAATTTTGTACAGCTGAGAAGGAGTAGGCTCAAATTCAGATATCTCAAAGGAACATAAGCCAAAGCCAAAATGGATGACATTTTTCTTGCACTGAGTACAAAAATATTAGCACCAAGACTAGTGTGGCAGGAGTACAAGAGATTGCAGAAATGTTATATAGGATATAAAGTATAAGAAGATTATTAAGAGCCTTGATTTATTGTTGTTGTTTTCCAGATGGAAGTCCCTCACTGAGGGAAGAGTGACCTTAAAAAGGTACCTTTATTAGGTGTGGTAGTCATCAGGCCTCTGAGGAAAGCAGCTCTGAAAGCCAGTGACCATGTTACTATGGTGCTCCTTCTACACTTCGGATTGTGATGACAAAATTGCTTGAATAAATCCATGTATGTATTTTGGTTTCCACTTTCCTGCTCACATGTGCACAAAGTAAGCTCTATGCCTACCACTCCTGTATTGCCTTTAGGGATGCAGCACGTTCCTCTTGTTTTAATCGGTTGTCTTGCATCACAATTTGAAGGCTTCAGCTATGCTCACTAACAGACTTCTTCCATCACTAATTGAGCCAGACCAACTTACATGAGCTGAAAATTGGGCACTTTTTCCAAAACACATTACTGTGATGGAAGACATGTTTGCTTTATGATTTCCAATTTCCTTTTGGCTTAACCTCTCAGTCTCACCTCTCATGTTTTCAATGAGGCATTTGCCTGCAGAATCTCCGTTTCACAGTTTCTAGAAAGTCTCATCTGATTTCACTTAGAAAATCTCTCCACAGGTGAAAGTGCTGTATCAGAAAAGCAAAGGCTGCACCAGCAGATCTTACAGGAGTGCATGAGAAGTAGCGATAGCAGGACTAGTAACTCACACCAGAGAATCAAAACCTTTTTACTTTAGCCCATTCCAAAGAGACCTGACTTTAAAGGCACAAAGAAAAATGAAGGACATGCTATCAGAAGGTTTGCTGAACACACAGACCTCCCCACTTCTCCCAACAGGTCACATCCTTTGGAAGCTACTGCTTGAGGTACTGTTCTTGTCCCAGTCAGAGCTGATCTCCATATCAAATACCATATCATGCTCAATCAACTGACTACAAAGTCTTAAATTTGTACTATTGAAAAGATTATCTCTGTTCAGCTTCTTGACCACCACATCTCAAAGTTTCAAGAACCTTCGGTACTAGTTGACAAAGATCCTGGCAGCCAAAAGGCCTGATTCCCTCTAGCTCAATTCTCAGATATCTGCAAAGCGAAAGGTTGTAGAAGTTCATGATGGAAAGGGGAGTTTGGTATCTTCGGTTACATCTGATCCATAGGAAAACACAAGTCTGGTCTGATTTCCAGGTTTTGGCTTAGATCCTCAAAGGTAATTTTAGGGATCTAATTAAAGTCTTGCAATGTTTCAGCAGGTGATTTAGAAAAAAAATAAATACGGTGACTACAGTCCTCACATCATTAGCAGAAGAAGCTAGATCTAGGAAACAGTAAACCCAGAAGTTTATCTGAGCTCCTCCCCACCTTGAAGCTGCTGGCTGCTCAGTACTTTGGATTAAGGGTCCAGTTCATCTGGACTAGTTCTTTCTTAAGGTCCCAGACCCTGTATTCCTGTTGGTTTGCCCTACGCCTCCAGAAGACCCCAGACAGCAGGGAATACTGTTCTCGGGGGACACAGGGAGAATTATCTGGATGTAATCCTGCATGCTTCAACACACTTAGGGGACGGGTCCCTTAATTCAGCACATGTTTTAGCTCCAGCAGCTGGAGGTTCAGTCCCTGGAGGCAGTAATTTTCACAGCCTGGCCTACTGTATCCGCTACAGAAAAGAATAGAAGATTGTTTTTTTATTTGCTTAGATTGCTGAAAACATGCTTAAAAACTTATATTTAAAAGGAAGTTCAGCCTTTCTTTTCAGAGGTGACGTGATTTGGCTTTGAGGCAAAACCAGCACCAACTTGAAACGTGCCAGGAAGCACGTGGCAAATTCAGTGCCCCAACCCATCAGCTGTAACTCATGGCTTAACTCTGTTTTGCTGAAGCTCCCTGAATGTGGCTGGCCCCCTGGATCAACAGCACAGCCTGCCAGCCGCAGCCTCAGGCCTCCTTTCTTTGATGCTCACACCTCCCACCTGGCACTGAAAGCACAGATCCAAATATGTGGGTTTTGTCCTGGCAGAGGCTCCCGCGTGCCAGGCATTTGGCTTAGAGCTCTTGTCATTGCAGCCGCTGATATGGATGCAGGGGAAGGAGCGTCGGGCTGGCAAGAGCTCGCCTGTGCCAAACAGAGAGCAAGTGAGGAACTGGGATGTGAACAAGAGGGGCCTGTGGGTACTATGATAATTTTTTTAAAGTTTACGAAGCCCCATTCAACTGAAGAATTTAGAGAGATTTTTTTGGCCAGATCAGCTTTATGCAGAGAAAAGTAGTTAAGATACCAGTTTTAGGTCTCTCAGGAGATGCCTTGTGGGATGAAGCCCTAAATCTGTCAATGGGCAAAGCTAGATAAGGAGTGGTCCTGCAGTGCTATTCCCAAACCATCCCCATTCTTGCTCTGCGGCCCCTTCCTGTGCTCGCTTGTTTCCAGGAATTACTGGCCTGCTGTTGAGAAATGCGGCTTCGCTCTGGTTCCCAGCGTGGCCATGAAAGAAGCGGGGGCACTCGCATCCACATGCGCATTCATCCGGGGAGAGGAGCTTCCCCTCACACCTGCTGCGTGGCACAAAGGACCCCGAGCCCGGCGGGGGGCATTGCCCCTCGCCCAGCCTTCCCCCCTCCCTCCCTCCCTTGGCTGAGGCAAACAAGCGAACAAAAGCGGGGACTTTCTCGCCCCTCTGCCTCAATACTGATGTCAGGGCCAAGGAGAAGGCAGCGAGCGCTCCTTTCACCTCTCTCCAGTCCCGCTCAGGGCCACACTACATGGGCAGTCCTCCCTCCCCTCTGACAAGAAAGATTTGCGCTGGGGCTTTAGATCTGATCACTTGCAGCCACAATCCATGGCCTTTTCCTTTTTTTGGTCCCTATCATCAAAGCTGTTAGGGCCCCTTACTCTTAAAATTCCTAAATATCTTTGAAGAGCTGAATGTTATTGTTGCAGCTTGCTATCTTAACGGGAGGGCAAACTACCAGGCAAAACTCAGTTCAGCCTAATACACTTCATTTCCCTAAGCTCCCTCCACAGCTAGCGAAGGGAGAGGCCCTTCATGACATCTTTCAGATTTGCTAAATTAGCCCTCCATTCTGAATCACTTTCTGAATAGACTTGTCATGCTCCATTGACTACAGAGGGAGCCTAAGGACAACCTCTGAGATTAACCTTCCACTTCACACAAGGGGATGGTTGGTACTTAGCATCGACAAATTGCATAAAAGTTTCTGAATCAAAGGTGTTAACTGAGACTGTATTACTAATCTACAGTACAAAGCACAATAATGGCTGTTAAATTGTTGTTGTCATTGCTAGTAATAACAACAGCAAATAATGTCTATTTCTGCTTTTAAGATTAGAGTGTTTTTCACCTCCCTTGATGAAATCCATCTACTCCAGGGGACCCACAGCAAAAATGCTGCAAATTAGGAAGGCGGCTGCCTTTTCGGTTGATTTTTCTTCCTCTAAGAGCTTGTCATTATGCCTTTATTGTGACCCTCGCATTAAGGTTGCAGAGCACTTACTCTTTTGAGTACACACTGCACTGGAAGAAAATTTACTGCTCTTCTTCCCATGCTGGTAGACAGAGCAGTGGCTTATTTAGGGAGCTTTCCTGATAAGACAGCAAGTAGGTAGCACTGACGATACACAGGCCCAGTTCAAATTCAGCTACTTACAAACCCGTCTTTATCACAGGGAGTGTCTGTTCTGTTTTTGTGACACTCAGTTGTGCAGGCGGCTTGATGGACCCCTGTCATCAACAGAGGACAACAGCAAAGAGAACAAATGTTGTACTTCACTCCCAGCCAAGGAGAAGCAGAAACCTGGGCCTGCCACTCCTTGGGTTTTTGGGAGGTGTCCTGTTGAATCAGTGGGACTATCTGCAGCACATAAAGCGCAGCACTCGTGTGATTTGTTACAGGACTGCGACACTATAGATTGTAGGATCTTTATAGATTATATCACGCATCTCAAGACATTCCTCCAAGCTGAAAATGGGCACTTCATGTTCAGATTATATATCAAATCAGGTCCTTAATTCAACATAAATCTTTTTTAGTGTATTTTGTCAGAAGACAAGAGGAGAAATCTCTGGTCTTGCAGCTAGTTCTATCAACTGTCCGGGTAACCCTATTTTTAGGATGGGGCCCTTCAGCACCTCAGTCTGGGCCCTTTTTTGTGCCTTTGTCTGACACACGTACCTAGTTTTTTGTTGTCTTGATCTTTACATCACAGATTATATTCCCACCTTCCAAAATCAGCTCTCCTCCTCAACATCGTTTCCCAGAACTCCCAGCCCCACAGAAGTTTGGGGACTATTTACAACGATGACTCCATGCAATTGCAGACATCACGGACATGTCCCTTCCCAGGTAATCACTTACTCCCCGAGTTCTGCGACAGCAGTACGTGGCCTAAGCCCAAGCAGAGAGTGGAAGAAAGGAAGAAAGAAAGACAGCAAGGAAGAAAGAAAAAGAAAGAGAAGAAAGGCCAATAGGTATAATATTACCCCGTGTTACATCTTTTTGGCCACTACCTCCACCATAAATGCTTTGAGGAGAAAGTGAAAGTTGGTCCATTCTTGCAGCTGGAGATTCCCTTTGCATCAAGCACATCCCCAGGCAGCCACTTTGTCAGACTGAGGCCCACTGTGCTCCCTGGAGCGACACCAACCGCACTTGACCAAGGTTGAGTACCCAGGTCCCATGAGCACCTGTAGTGTTATGAAATGAATAATAGAAATACAAGAATTAATGTAATGAAAAAGCTAAAGTTTTTCAGATAGAAAAAAGAAATTACTTGGGCGCAGAACTCTTTTATTATGAACAGTAGGTTTCTGAAGTCGTATATCAGGGGAAAAAACAAAACAAAACAAGAACCCATATTTCAAATGCAATAGTATGCAAGTTAATCATTGTTATGGAAAGCTCCTTTCCTTTCCTCCATCCCCAGCTTATTACATTTTTCTTTTACTCTGCTTTCAGAACCTCCAGTAACAAACACTTTGCAACTGCTAAATAGCTATCAATTAACTGAAAACATTTTTATTTATTTATTTTAAAAGAAGGATTCTTTCTTGTGTTCTGGTCTTGAGAAGCTTTATCTACTGAACTGGACAAAAAGTAGTTACTGACCTTTTCAGATCCAAGCGCTCATCTGTTGCTCCTGGGCTATAAACGGACGGAAGCAGCAAATTAAAAGGACTAGAGTGTAACTAAGAAAGTGGAGACTGAATAAATACAAATACAAAAATGCTCTGCCAATGGAGACAATAGTTTCAACAGTGGTTGTGTAGCAATAGGGCCTTCTATAACTCAGGGTACGTGGATGGGATGGAGGTATTTTTCTGTAAAAGACACATTGGTGTGTGGGGGTGTGTGTGTGTGTGCATACATGTTGGTGTGTGTCTGCACGTGTATTTATATTTAATGTCGAATCTCATTTGACTACAAATCAAGTGTAATGGTCTTCCTTAAGAAATGCCCTCAGTAAAGATTTTATAACAGACTTGCATTTTCTATAAGATTACAGTGTTCTTTTATTCCATTTGGGTTTCTCTAGAGACGATTAGTACAGGCTATGTAAGACAAATCAAGAGCGGATCTCTGTGTAGGTGACTTCCCATATCACCATAAAAGATGACAATGGACAAAGAGTTGTATAATTACTTTGTGGGAATGCTTCATCTTGAACATGAACAGTTGATTGTGCAAATTCTCTCTTCTCAGTGAAAATCAGGTGTCGATTTTTACTTCAGGCAAGGGATGAAGTGAGTGTGTCTCTGTGTGTGTGCGTGTGCGACTATCATGCATTCCAGTATTAATTACAGTTCTACCCTGTGCAAGGCCAGGGGGATGATGAAGTACAAACAGGTTTTTAACTTCAGCTGTGGTAGGGCACATGTTGAGCTCTGGAGTCTTAGAATTCTCAAAATGGCCTTTGCACTGCTAGTGGTTACTTTTGCATGGACATCTCATCCCACTCACCACTGGCAGTCCTCCTTGCATCCATAGACCCACTTAATGAAACACCACTCCCAGAAGTTTGGAGCACAGAGAGTGGTAGCAGAACTTGGGTCTCTTCCACACGAAGTCCTCTCCATTCATATACTCCATATGGAACAAAAGGAGGCTATGTAAAGACAGAGATGGCCTTCTAAGACCCTATTCCATGAAGGCAACCCACCAGAAAAGAGCTGATCTAAAAGCTCTTTGCCAAACCTGTTTATAGCTTAGTCAGCATTTGGAGACAAAAGGTGGGAAGGACAGGAGAAATCAGACCCGTGTGCCCTGCATGATGGAGCTTTGGGAAGCCAAGCATGACTTGAGACAACCCTCAAGCAGCTCAGGCTTACTGATGAGATCAGGTATCTCCCATGCAAGAACAAGAGTATCTTAAAACTCTCTTATTACTCAGTAATCTAAAAATGTAACTAACTGCAAAGTAGCATGTTAAAAAGGAATTTAAATTTTTCTTTAGTAATTAAACAATAGTGAGTACGTGATCTCCTTTCCAGTGATAGGATTTAGGTTGCTGAGTCCATTAGTGGTTTGAAGAATGCACTGTCAGTTTTCATACCTTATAATACTTCACTTTCTTCCAAACAATTTCAGAAGCCTGTATAAATCTCCTACTCTTGTAAACTATGTGAAGCATCTCCCTCTTTTGGCAGTGAGTGATGGAATGGCTTGTATGGAGTAATTAATTACTCTAACATTTTAACTAATAGCTGGACACAGAAACAAAACCAGGAAAAGTATTTGGAAAAGAAAGTAGACTTAGGAAAAAAAGATAATGGAAGAACAAAAAGAAAGGAGAAGAAATTAACATACAATGAGCATTACCTGAATTTCTGTGTAATTCTATTTAGTCCATTAATGTAATTTAACTTCTTCGCTCTACTCTTGAGGCTTAATCATCTCTCATTGAACACACACGCACTCATTAAAGTCCCTGTTCACTTAAAACAGCTCAGCATGACAGGGCTGGGAATAAGGTTTTCCCACTGCTTAGCTGATAGAGTAATTTAAAAAAAATTAAAAAATCAAACTCCTCATATGTAACCCATCATTGCGTCAATATTATAGAGGTTGAAATAACTGTATACTGAAACAAGCTGTTTTACAGAACTGAAAAGTGTCAGGAATTTGGTACAGACAGACTGCAGTATACACAAACCAAAGAGCTGTTTTTCGCTAGAATCATTTTCTGGCAGATTTGCTTCTACAGTCTAAAACTTTTCCCAAATTTACAAAGAAAAGTGTTTCTGTGACAAACACCACCTATAGCTGATGGGAAATTAGTACAATAAAGAAAGAGCACTAAGAATACTCGGAATTAATTTCAGAACCTTCAGAAGTCCCCTACGGGTACCACAACCAAATGAGAACACCACACTTCTGTGTATTAGTTTATTTAATTCTTTATCGCCACTAAGAGCAAGTAAATTATGTTGATACAATTGGTAAACATATACATTCGCTAGAGCCTCCCACAATCCCACAGAGCTAAGGGAAACATTAAGGGATGTTACAGGATTAATGCTTTCATTCTACAATATGGATATATGGCTTTCATACAAGTTTAAAAAAATCGAAAAGGTAACACACTGCTAGCTTACAAAATCAATATACAAACTGAAAAAAAAAAGGAAAGGGAACAGGAAAAGAGAGTAACCCATGAGAAGATATCATATAGCACTGGTTTAATAGATATATACAGAATTAGAAATCCACTGAACACAATATTCAGGCTTTAATTTGTTATTTTGACTTTCATTCCTTCTTTCTGTTTAACACCCAAACTACAAGTATCGAGATGATTTCTGTTCTACTTTTTTTTTTCCTATCTTTTTTTTTCCCATTTTCCTCACTTTTTATTGGCAGAGAAAAAGCCTTTTTCTGCCTGGGTTTGTATGTTCACACCTAACTGAAGCAGGTCTTCCACTTTGAAGCTTTGAACAAAGCCCTTCCATGTACTTGCTGTGACAGAAGAGAACATCACTCTGATACTAAGTCCTACTGGCCATTTCATTGGCTTGCGTCTTGCATTTTCCTTGGACACAGCTGTCCTTAAACTGATATGCTGGTGAGTGACAAGAAACCTAGGTCTTCATCCTATATACTACTCTTGCATCCCTGTGTAGATAACAACACAGGACAAAAAGCTCTTTCACTTCTACTTTAGCTTGAAAACACAGCAGCACTAGTCATGAGACACATTTTGAGTTAAGAATGCACTTTTTAAGAGTTTTGCTTCGCCATATATGGAGGGATATATATGCACAGTATGTATGCATGTATATTTAGAGAGTTGCTGTGTCTGATGCTGACATCCTCATTAGTGGTTTCTAGCCCCAAGCTGCAGTACTGGCCTGCTTCTGCTTCAGGTCCCCTCAGTAACCACAACACACTCTGGATTATCAGAGCCATTTCCTCCAGCTGTAAAAATCTAGATGAACTACATAATTATAATATGGGAAGTGTAATGAATGACCTAATGAGAAAAGTTAAATATGGTCTTGTTGCCAGGTAGATTAGGGTGAGGCATTCCGCAGAGTGTAATTAATTGAATGAAATCAGCTACGGGTAAGACAGCCCTGCAGAGGCTATCCATTTTCCTAGCTTTACATCCCAGAATTCAGGGCTAAAGCTTTTGTGCAGTCTTTAACTTTGAATGACCTTCTGAAATGGGAATACTTGGGAGCCTCTGTTTTATCTCATCAGTAAACTCATACATTGGACACATGCTTTCAGTTTTGTTGTGGGTTTTGTTTGTTACTGTGTTTTTTCTAAGAAAGGAGTAAGAACTGTAGGTGCAGTTTTTTCATAGGCAAGTCATTCAAAGCCAAGCGATATAAAGGCTAGGAGATACCTACTGAGTTTTTCACCATCTGGGACCCCAAGACACTCCACATTTAAATGGCAAAATGCAGAAAGGGCAAAAGGATTGCTCAGCCCCACCAATGAGATAATGATCGTTGACTATAGTTGAATTCCCATGTTTTCCTTGAAATATCTCATTTCTGCTCAGGTCAGAGAAATGAGGCCACAAGGCAGACTGCCATTTTTGAAGAGTAGCAGAAAGGAAACATTAGGAGAACTATTAGACTTCAGCATTGTTTAGTTTTGGTCCAAAAGCACACAAAGTTTTCTGCTGCTATGAACGAGACTACCTAGACTTTCTCCAAGTGCAAACACCCATGGGGTGGAAGAGGCTCTCTCCATGCTCCGCTTTGCTCGGGCAAGTCTTCCACTGTCCCTGAAGCTCTATGCACCGTGTCTCTTCCCTTTAATTTGATGGTAAAATAAGACACAGTGGGAAAGAGTGCAGCTTCTTGCCACTGTTGATATAGCTAAGGTGTTTTTCTGTTTGAGGGCAGACACTCTTTCATCATTGTCTCTAATTTTCGTTCAAATGTGATGCATTTCTATCCCCTAGGAATCCTTGCCTAGGTTAAGATATGACAAAAGCTTCAGCAACAAGCCACCCTCCCAATGAATCCAAGGAACTACCTTGCTCATTCTCCTATTCCCTTGTTTATTGCCATCTTCTAATTAACAAGTTGCTACTGTGTCTTTTAATCTTAGAAGGACACAATGAGAGGTACCTGCTGGTAGGGGCTTGCTGAGGCTTTTTTGCAACAGTCCAGCAAGAAATGGAGAATACAGCCTCAAGCATGAGGAGAGAACAACATTGTCCACAAATGTTTGGCTGAGAGGCAGACTGCCTTAGCAGAATTGACAGAAAACCTACAAATACTATCACAATCAGGGATGAGCGGGGGAAGGCAAACAACAGGTATAATCTGTCCCCACAAAGGAGTCAGAAACTCACAGAAGATGCTTTCCTAGATAGCTTAAAAAGACTGAATACGAGATACCTGCCCCCACTAACATACTGCTTCCCCTTCCTATAAGAATTTGGGAGATGTGAAAGACTACTGTGCCATGTCAAAATGGTGTACCTCACTAATATTTTGCTTTAGAAAAGTGGCAGGTTTACATTGTTAATGCTGTTGCAGTTCCTAGACTGAGGAAAAGTCAGGTTGGTTTTTGTCCCACCCTCATCATTGACATTAGACTGAGGAAACTCAGTTAAGGGCCTCCATTAAACAAATGGGAATACTGCACAATGTTTATCTTCAGATGCTCCCTGCTAGCAGCATGGTTAGTTTCAGGGATTTTATAGGCCTGTTTATAGAAACAGTCTCCATAAGTATTCACTTCCTGTTCATCCTAACGCTCCGTTTTTTCACTTGAATTGGCCATTGCCACATACCAAGTGGTGAAGGATATACGCCAAAGTTAAAGAAATACGTTATGTTTTCTCCTATAAACATCATAACTTACACTCCTAAACCAGAAAAAAACAGGCATACTAGTGTCTCCTTTTGACACTGCCTCCTGTTGGACACGTTCTATTCAGGTTGGAGTGGAACTTGACTTCTCTGTAATGTTCTACATTGGTTTAGTTTTCATTAAGGCACAAATCAAGCAAAGCATAAAAACAAACGTGCCAGCCAGTAATCCTGCCTTCCCTACTCAAGGAGCACACAAGAGATGTTGTATAAAATGCTCTTGACTTCATACCTGTCTCTTCTTGACAAAGTCTCCAACACTCTGCTGATATGTTTTATAATTATTATTCTTTCATTTCTTGTAATTTTTCTCCTTTGAAAAACAGTACAGCCCAGAATTTCATTATGGAATTAGAAGATGAGAATCAGTAAACTACAACTTAGTATCTACCTGCATGTACAACAAATGTTTTCCCTTCATGCAGCCTTGCCCAATAGTTTTGCTGCACTTAATAGTCTGTTAAATGTGCCAGGCTGACAAGCAACGATTCTCTTTCAATATGGGCACTTCTGCCAGGAGACATGTCAAAGCCAGAAGATACCCCAAACTTCAAATATTGTTTTGAATCAAGATACACACAGGCCTAATTGCTTAGAAGCATGGCTCAGCCTACTTAGAGGAAGGGATGGGAGCTATACCCAAATTCCCCTAAGTTTAAACTTGCTGGAATCCAGAGTCTGGACACAGATTCATCCTTAGCTGATGTTCAGCAACTCACCCCTCTCTTTTCTAAGAGATTTGAGTGCTCAGAAAAAGGCTGTCATCTGGGGGATTTCTATCACCTCCCCATACCATATTATAGCTGCAGCAAATGAAGATGGAAACCACTTCTCGAGAGCGACATTTGTGAAACAAGCTTCAGTCGCTTAAACTAGCTAAGCAACACATCTATGCTAAGTCATTTTCCATTGCAACAGGATAGCACCAAGAGGGTAAAACACATATTTCATCTGAAGTAGCCGCCCCCACAGCACTGTCAGACAAGCTTCCCCTCCCAAAGGGGGGAGGGTAGAACATTAGAAAGCAAGTAAGGAGAAATTTCAGAATGACTCAAGTGGAAACTGAGCAAGATAGGTTGGGAAGAGGTTTTGTTCTAATTCTTGCCTCTTGCTTTCTTGATAATGTCACTAGTGAAGCAAGTGCTGCTGTTAGGTACCAGGTACCTTCTTTCAGAGCTGACCTGACTGACCTATTCTATTCAATCTTCCTCTGTGTTCTGCCATGAATTACTTTTATCATCTCCTTCATACCCAGAGCTTCCACAGAATGCTTTCTGCTGGTTTCTTGGAAATTTTCTTCATTGTTTATAAACTATGACAGATATAACTCCAATTATTGTCAACAATAAGATGCCAATACAGATCCAAACATATGTGGCCAAGTAGTACAGAGGAAGTGTTCTCCTGTTTCACACCCTTTGCTACCAGGACTGCTGCGCTTTCTTCTGGTCCTAACATGGTATTTTTTCATCTGTTTCTTTGTTTTCTGTAAACTCTCTCCATGGAGGCCCTACACCACCATAGGAACTTGACTGGCCTCCTTCAGAAACTATTACGAATGTTCCTTTAACAAGCCAGATGGGCAGTTATTAAGGGCCATAAGCTGTCAGAGGAAACACAGGGGAATTGAATTTCTTCTTACTCACAGAGGTGGAAATCAGAAGTCACATCTAAGGTTTGCTAAAGGACAGTCAAACTGTTGGTCTCAGCATCATTCCCAACCCCTGCCAGCTCCCTATGAAACATGGACAAGATTAACCAGTGTAAGACAATGGTGCAACAGTGTTTGCACTCAAAGCTGAACCACTTCAAGTGAACTGATGCAGCATTTAGACAGACAAACCTTTGGTGAGTGAAAAAGCTTCTTTCTCCCTTTGCTTTCAATCAGACCTACCAATCCATTAGTTTAAGTCTGATGCACAAGCACAGGTAGACCTGATTAGACCATGAACACACCAAATAGCACCCAGAACCACCCAAATATGAGCCTTTATGATTTTGGATTTGGTCATTGCATGTCCACCACACGTTGGGGACATTTTTAACTATACCACTGGCTCAGGTATGTCAAAATAACAAGGACATCAACACAGACTGCATAACACACCCAAGGAGTCTGGAAAATAATAGTGTGGCCAGTCTACCTTGAGCTATGTGCAGCCTTGGCTAGCTGGCTTCAAAAGGGTTTGGGAACTTCTACAGAAGGACTTGCCTCACTGTTAGTTCAGATCAGCCATACCCTCCACGTGAGAAAAAAGAGGGCAAGCTCTGCAATTGTTACAATTTTTTTGCATAGAAAAGGGGAGTGATGTTAGTCTGGAAAAAGACTCTCTGCTTGTCTACAAGCTAATCCCAACACAGCGATGTGATTTACTGAGATGAACACTCCCCGCTGCAGCTTCGCTGAAGTCAGTGGGTACCTGCAGCAGTACAAGGGAGACTATTCCTCTTGACCAGCAGGCAAGCCTGCAACCTACACAAATGGCGAAGCTTATTTCTTGCTGTTGAATTTTAAGTTTTAGAATTTAAAAGCGAGGATTCTGAAATTAATTTGGGCACTATAATCCCTTATGTTTCCTCTAAAAAGTCTGGTCTGCTGGTTGTTTAGTTTGTTAAACAACCCTTTACCTGGGAACAGACCATCCCTTTGTCAGATCTTTTTCCTACTTTGCGACTTTTCTCAGGGCTTATTATCATTTAAAAGAGGTAAAATTGAATAAACTGAAAACCAGCTGGTTAATTTTTTCCTGCAGACCATTAAAAAAAAAAAATCACAGAATTATTATTGTGACTGAGCTTTTCCAAGGTCTTCTTGCTTGTATAAAAATGGAAGAAAGCAAAAGGTACTGGTTTTATATTTCCCTTCTGCTTTACTAACAGAGAAACAAAAATTAATTTCATTCCTATTGGTTTCAAGTCCCACAAAATTGTCCATTTTTTTGTCAAAAACATCAACTATCTCAGGCAGTTTCCAAACATATCTCTGCTTTTACTTCGCACTAGACATACTGTTTTTCAACCAGCTATAATTAAACCCAACAGGAAGATTCCCAATGATACAAAAGGGAATTGGATCAGGCTGAATCACAACAATTTCAGCTAGATTTTTGTGAAAAGGATATTCTCCCTTCTGGCAAAATAAACAAATAAAAGAAAGCATTTGTCATCTTTTATAGGTAAAACAGAGGACACTACCATCCACCAGCACTGATACGCTAAAAAATGGAAACTTTTGCTATCATTCCACTTGGAAAAATCATTGCTAGAAAATTGCGAAAAATTTTGACTCTTCCATGTCCAAGTGTTGAAAGATTTCAGAATTTATACTGCCAACATCCAAAATATGGCCAAGGATAGGAGCGCTATTGGTTTTTACCCAGAGATGGTGGCATTTTGGAATGAACATTCACCACACATCAAAAAAAAAAATTATGCCTGCAAGTACTCAAAAAAATGCCCCCATCCTTTCCTTAAACAAACGATTTCAAACAGTTATCCAGATGTAATATGAACTTAAGAAACAAGTCTGGGGTTTTTTTTCAGATATAAGGTCCCAACCTTAAACAGAATTGCATCCAGCCAAACTCCTACGTTAACACAGGGCACCACTGGCTTCAGCGGAGCTCCACACAGGTTCAGGTTCTGCTTGCATGGAGTAATTACCAGATTGAGACCTATAGCAAGACTTGAGAAAAAAATATTTTAAAAACCTCTACATTGTTCAATATACAATAGACATAATTTTCTAAATGAATTTGGAGTCCTTTATTACAGGCCTCTAAAAATTGTTGTTAGGGTTATACATTAAAAATACTAAAGTAATAAAAAAAGGACTTTTTTTTCTGTGTTTGCTTGTTTCCTTCTATGGTACCATTAAGCTATAAATAATTTTAGGATAAAATGCCTAGGTATAAATGAAACTGTTAACTGATCGTGTTTGCTGATGTCCCTTTCTCACATTGCCCAAGTTGGCTCCATTAATCCAGCATCTTCTCTTGTTTCTTGCCTTCCTTTTTCTTCTTCTTGGATTCTGTCAAGATAAAAAATAAACATAAAAAATTAGCATCTAGCAGTCACTGCAATAAATTTCATCCAATACCCCTGAAATTTCCCCTTGTTTTCTCTATGCATGTAAGAACTAATTTTGTTTCCTCATTCTGAACGAGGAAAGGCAAAACAGAAGGAAAAGAAAAAAAAGGCACAGCCAGGGCACTAGGGAAGATGGAAAGAGGGATGCATCTCCAGTTCAGAACCCTTCCTATCTGAGCAGCTGACCCTGTTTGGCATGCAAAGCATTGTCTCAGGAACTTGCTTCGAAAATAAGAAAACAGCAGGCAGCTCCTGGAGAAACCGGGTCATGGCTCAGTGGAGAGCTGGAAGAAAGCTTTGCACACACTACCCACACACAAACCCCTCCCTTGCTTCCTTTCTATGTCATTGTTAGTCTTTGGCTTTCTCTGAATATGAGAGCAACTCCAGAGTGTGGTGAGAAAGCTCATTTGTTTCTTTAGCTTCTCCATTGCCAACCCTTCCTCCTCTGTCTGGGACAAACATGTACGTACACTTGAGAGGCAACTGAAGTTTGGCCTGGAGTCACCGAAGCACAGTCTGGCCAGCCAGCCGGTACTGATAGGACAGGGAAGGGACCAGGGAGCATCTGCTTCTCTGATTAATTTGGGGGAAATAAGGGAATGATGTGAAGGTACAGGTGAAAGTTTATATATTATACTACCATCTGCGAGAACTTTCACTGTGCTATAGGGTAGTGTGGTGTTCTACAGGGAAAGGAAATTCACAGAGGAACTTAAGAAATTAATATGAACTAAGAGGATTAGGTACTCTTGTATCACGTCACCTTGTAATGGGGGCAATAACAGCAGTCACTTGGAATGTGAATAAATCCTCATGGATACCACCACAAAACACAGCAAAACAGGTACTACAGAGAGGCAGAAACTGAGTTTCTGTGAATCATCTTTCCCGGAACCAAAACAGCAAGCAAGTAGACCCATGTTTGTCTTAATCCAGATTTCACTTTCCTCCTTTGAATCCTGCCTTTGTTTCTTCCTTCTCAAAAAACAGCCCCCCTCCCCCCCCNAAACCTACAAAAACCATCTCAGGTTAAATACCAAACATCACTATGAATGAGAAGACAAGCACGTGGCTCTTTAGGTGGTACTCTTCTTTGTAAATGTGATTCCTTTCTCTCTGCCCAGTTTGCATAACATAGACAGTCAAGCAATCATCAGTTCTGGTAAAACCTGCTTACTTGCATTAAAGCCAAGGGACCTACGCTCACACCTTTCAGCTATGGATACGGCCAGGGTACCTTCAGCAGAAGGCGGACTTAGGTTATCACATTCCTCTGACGGTTGTTTTTCCTGTTTATTAGTGTTTCAAAACAACACTTTCGTCTTCATTACTTTCAACAAGACAAAAATTGTTTCCAATAATCCTTTAGTCAAAGCAAAATAACATACCTATTTCACATTTAGTCACACGATCCACTCTAAAATCTCTTTCCCTTAAAAACTTTGCTTAAATTTAAAGGGATAATAATTTAAAACAAGAAGTAACTCGTTTTCATGTGAAAATGTACTATTTTTTTTTTTCCCTGCCTTTGTATGTGTATCTGTGTTTTTGTGTATGTGTGTATGCATACCTGCAGTCTGGAGCCATCCACAGAATCTGGCACTATTTTATGACCTGTCATTACAAAATGTCATTTTTCATTAAGTTGATATCTAATTTGCTTTCAGCTATAGCTTTTTTCCCCCCTACAAATTTTCTGTCTCCCCTCCTATCCTCTTTTACCCATGTCCTCCACTTCCTCTAATTTTCCCTCTGTATCACTGAGCCTCCTGGATTCTATATTGATTGTGCTCTCTCGTACACTCTCTTCCTCCCCGACACCGCTTTCTCTGAAAGAAACAGCAGTGTTTTATCAATCAGACTGGCACTTGAATCTGTAAAATGCATTCAAACCCAGCACAAGCAGAAAGGCGCTCTGCAGAGTTCAACTAAATTTACTAAAAGCAAAGGAGACATATGAAAGTGGGCTGACCGCTAACAGGACTCTACTGAAGAGTATGTGCAGTTCACAGCAGGGGTGAAGTCACCACCAGGAGAAGGCTTCTGGTCTGGAGTTGTGTGATCGCATCCTCAAAGACTATCTGCCTTGCACTTGACTTGAGGTACCGGACAACCCGCTGTTTATTCATCTGCACTTGGCCCAGTGGTTTTGTATCTGCTCCTGTTAGCAAAAGCTCAATCCTCCCTGTTGTCTACCTTGTGATAACCTGCATATTGCCCAAACTGCCAAACCTGTCTACCTACAAAGACAAGTGATTCTGCTTCACACCTCAGCAGATTAAAACCCTCATGTGTGGGACGTAATTCCTCACACGTTAAAGGTGCTCACACCACCACAGCTTAGTCTTTCAGACAGGTAAGCTGTATTGATGCAAAGCCCATTTGCTCCGTGAAATGACATGCACCCCCAGAGTTGTGGCAATATAAAAAAAAAAGAAAAAAAAAAAAAGAAAACTGCTCAGGTATTTCCCAGCCCTTAGGCTCTTTTAAAAATCCTACCACAGACACCAATACCCAGGTACTGACCTATGGCAATGCTGCTATTCATACTCTCATGCACAAGTCAGTTCACAGCTACCCTCCACCTGTTTTGACTATGGTCAGGCTACAGACTAGAGTGTATCCATGGCTAACAAAGTATAAAGTTGCTTTAAGATGAACTTTGTTCAAGTTTTATTATTGCTCAGACCTACTCTTTGCATTTGTGTCATTCAAGTTTTCATTGTCCTCATCTCTGTTCACCCTACACTACTATTTCAACTTTTATGATAGCTTATCAGGTCAGCTCACACAGCCACAGTCACCCTGATCACTTGGTCTGCCAACACTTCCCTTCCCAGAGTAACCACGTTTGACTGAAACAGTCAACACGCCCAGCTGTGCCAGCACTGAGACCATGCTTGAAAGCTCTGACTAGTTGAGAGTACAAAGCTAGTTACCTGAAAGCTCAAGACTCCCAAAACCCCAGCACCAGCTGTAGCCATCTACAAGTTGAGTGAGGAAAAGATCCCCTAGATACAGTCTCCAATAATCCCATTCAGATTCCCATTTCATACATGAAAATTACGGAAATTCAATTAATCTTAGCACAGATTGGATGCAAGACCTTCAGTTCAGCCACTTCCTACCAGGTCTCTTAATGTGGTCCAGGCTGCCATCAGAAATTACAGCAACCCATCAAGCAGTGCCCACTGAAACAGCCATTACAATGGGGAAGCCGCTATGCTGTTCTCCACATCTCACTGGTGCTGCAAAGCAGCTCGATCTCGGCAATGCTCACCGCTGAGCCAGAAGGAAGAAAGAAAAGCTGCCCAGTGAACAGGGACTACCCTGAGCAGAACGCTGCCACCTACAAGGATTCTGGGTCAAGAGCAGCCTCCTTCACCTCACCTACCTGATTAATGCAATATTTGCAAAGACAGAGCTGTGGATCTGTGCATCAGCTGTGCATTGGCTACAGGCAATATGTTTGCTGCAGACAAGTACTACTAATAACACTGAGAGCCACTATGACAAAACGACTTAACCAGATGAAATTCAGGTTTGCACCAGCCCATGCGGAATTTTAATCTGAATCTACTCGCTGCACCTTTTGCATTAAAGCTAGGTGATCCAGTCTTTTCAGTGTTGAGCCAGACACCAGTTGGAGGAATCTTCATGAGCTACCTACAGTAGAGTTCAGGATCCGGAGTGGAAAGAGCAAAGCAAAAAGCAGGACGAGAACCCTGGATTTCAGAAAGTGGACTTCCGCCAGTTCAGGGACCTGCTCAGCCGGGCTAAGTGCCTAACTGCAACAAAATTATCCTACAGGCCACATCTGGCTCGCAGGCCAAAACCTGGAACACCTCAATATAAAACTTTATGAAAGATATGTAAATACATTTTATATTTACAGTTAAACACATTAATTTCAATACATTAAATGCCTTATCAAAAGTATATCTCCTACAGACACCAATACCAACGTCAGCACTGAGGGGGGAGCGGGTGCTACCTCACGCTGTCCCTCAACACTTGAGGTGAGCAGGCTGTGCAGTGGAGGGAACGGATGAGGGTAGCTGTTTGCCTACCGCTCCAAGTGTGCTGTGTGTGTCATTGTCCCAGCCAAACTGTCCTTCCACCTCCAGCATGGCTCAGCGCACAGCCACGCTGAGGAATGCAGGAGGAGTAGCTATGCCTTCTCCACTCTGGACCAGGCTTCCTTCACCACCACGAAATGCTTATCTTTACCATCCCAGTGCATCCTTGCAGCAAAACAGAAGTACTGGAAGAGTGAGCTACATACGCTACAGAATATTAATGAGGATGACAAAAAAAGTCCTCAATTTTTGTGTTTATTTTACAGCATACACTTTCCCCCCCTCCCTCTTATCCCACAGTGAGAGGCTGCCTAGCAGTGCCCTTGCTCAGATGGAGATCCAGGATCCTGGAGCAGGGCACACGCAGAGAGCAAATTCAGAATACCTGGCAGTCCCTGCAGAGCACAGCAACCAAACACTGCACAGCCATCCTGCTCCTGAGCGCTTCCAGCGAGATAAAAACACCCACGTAGCGTTGTACAAATAGCCCTGCAGGAGTGACCTGTGTCGATGCACACACACTGAATTATCTAATCATTCATCACCTCAATAACCCTATGAATAGTTGTATGCCTAAGAATTATTCATCAGGCTAAAGGCTGGGTGGTCATGGATTAGCACTGGACCCACTTCTGCAGGTCCATGATGACCAGTAACAAAAATTCCAGCGGGGATCTTATCAAGTAAATAAATTAGTTTGAGAAGCAGAACATTCTCTATGCAATTTGGAATGGCAGCAGCCCTCTTTAAATAGCCATCTTTAATTCTGGAGCCTCATTCTTACTATGCAAGCAGCAAAGAAAAGTAATTATGTTGAACAGGAGCCACATACCATTTGAAGCCAATCTTAATGTATAAGGCACAAAAGGGAAGTAATTACATTTTAATGGAAGCCAAGATTTGTAAGCCAAGATTTGCAGGTATTTATTTTCATTTGTTGAGAAGAAGGTAACAATTCACTCATGGCACTGCTGAACTCCTATATATAAACACCAAGCAGTGTCCCCAAAAGCAATATAAATCATTCGAAACAGCAGAAGCTGTGCTGATGGAAGGTTAGAGTAGAGAATTTCAACACCAGGTGTTCAGGACACAGTTTTCCCAGGAACCAGCACTCAGTCACACTGACTACAGAGGTAGGCAGGTTTTCTAAATCTAAAGGGCGCTCTACCTCTCACTGGGGCAAGTTTTCCAAAGCGCCTGGTTGCTCTGGTGGTACAGGTCAATTGTGCCATTGGGTGCAGGGCACTTACAAATTTTGGGGATGAAATGTCAACCTGTGTGGAAGGGAGCAGTCTTGAATTTGACAAAGCCAAGGATTTTATCCCTTGGTGAAAAAAATCACCATAAAGAGGTTCACCATGCTCTCTAGGAACAGAAAACGTACTATCTTGTGATTTCCATGACTGTAGAAACAAACCCCTTGATTTCTGAAATACCCTTTAAATATGGTTTTTCTTCTGCTTCCAGAGAAAGAGAACCTTTGATGGCCATCTAATTCCTTTTCGTCCTATTTTCCTGCCTTGCATAAAGCATTTACACATTCCAAATGAGTTTAAGAAAGAAAAACTACATTACAATAGCAATTTTCTTCCAAAATGAATTCTTCTGACAAGCCTCTTTGAGAAATACACAGCTCTACTGAGTGGAAAAAAAGCAAACTCCATTAGCTAAATAGCAGTAGAAGGCAACTTTCCAATGACTCAATGACATTGATATGACTTGATACAATACCTGGACTTGTGCAAAGCATTTGACACTGTCCCACACGACATCCTTGTCTCTAAATTGAAAAGATATAGATTTGCTGGATGGACCACTCACTGGATAAGGAATTGGCTGGATGGTTGCACTCAAAGAGTTGTGGCCAATGGCTCGGTGTCCAAGTGGTGACCAGTGATGAGTGGTGTTCCTCAGGGGTCAGTATTGGGACCAGTGCTGTTTAACATCTTTATTGGCAACGCGGACGGTGGGATTGAGTGCACCCTCAGCAAGTTTGCTGATGACACCAAGCTATGCTGAGTGGTTGACATGCTGGAAGGAAAGGACACCATCCAGAGGGACCTGGACAGGCTTGACTGTTGGGCCTATGCAAACCTCATGCAGTTCAACAAAGCCAAGTACAAGGTCCTGCACATGGGCTGGGGCAATCCCAAGCACAAACACAGGCTGGGCAGGGAGTGGACTGAGGGCAGCCCTAACAAAAAGGATTTGGGGGTGTTGGTGGATAAGAAGCTCAACATGAGCTGGCAATGTGCACTTGCAGCCCAGAAGGCCAACCACATACTGGGCTGCATCAAAAGAAGCGTGGCCAGCAGGTAAAGGGAGGTGATTCTGCTCCTCTGCTTTGCTCTTGTGAGACCCCACCTGGAGTACTGCACCCAGCTCTGGGGCCCTCAACATAAGGAGGACACGGACCTGTTGGAGCAAGTCCAGAGGAGGGCCATGAAAATGATCAAAGGGCTGGAGCACCTCTCCTGTGAAGACAGGCTGAGAGAATTGGGCTTGTTCGGCCTGGAGAAGAGAAGGCTCCAGGGAAACCTTATAGCAGCCTTCCAGTACCTAAAGGGGGCCTACAGGAAAGATGGGGAGGGACTCTTTATCAGGGAGTGTAGTGATAGGACGAGGGGTAACAATTTTAAACTGAAAGAAGGTAGATTTAGATTAGATAGTAAGAAGAAAATTTTCACTCTGAGGGTGGTGAGACACTGGAACAGGTTGCCCAGAGAAGTTGTGGATACTCCATCCCTGGAGGTGTTCAAGGTCAGGCTGGATGCGACTTTTAACAGCCTGGTCTAGTGGGAGGTGTCCCTGCCCATGGCAGGTGGGGTTGGAACTAGATGATCTTTACGGTCCCTTCCAACTCTAACCATTCTATGATTCTATGACTTTCACTTCATTAATATATTACAATTGATTATATCCCCTATACTTTAGCTCTGCTTTGCCTAATTTCTCCACTCTTCCAGTCACTCCCCTCCAGGAGGTTTTGTTCTGCTTCTCACTTTGCTAAAATTCCATTCTGGACAGACTTGGATTTGTTCCCAGTTGAACATAAGATGGACCCAGTTCAAACCTAAAGGGTGGAGCTGCACCATATAAACCAGGAAGGCACACTGCAATGTGTCTTATGAATGGGGAACAGCTAGATTTATGTCTGTAACAAACACTAATGTATCTGACAAAGAAATGGACCAAAGATCCACTCACAGAAAAAGTTGCACTCATTTTCTTTCTTATTGGAATTGCAGGAAGAAATAAATGCAGGGGAAAAAAATCAATCTGGTTTATTCTAAAACAATGCACAAAACTCTGAAATTATCTTAGACAGTCAGAAGCCGTTGCTTGAACCTGACTTATGGATCTAAGACCTAAAAAAACATTCACATCTTTACATAAAACTCATCCAGAACAACAGGAAGGGTGTTTTTTAAGTGGTAATTTGTTGAAACCAAGAATGTTCATGAGAAAGGTTTAATTTTGGTGATTTCTTTCATTCAAAAATTTGGGAGAAAAAATTTCAAAATTGCTTCCACAGAGACACATGAATTTTCTGATTTTGCTAGGTGGCCTATTTGTCCTAAGACAAAGATCAGGAAAGTTTCGTCTCATTTTCTTTAAGTGTGGGTCACATATAAGTATTCGGAAGACTGCAACAGATAAACTTTTCAAGCAAAACCTATTTTGCAACTGGAGACTGCTGAAGGGGTCTGGCTAACAGGAAAGCGATTTCCAGAAGTATCTCACTTTGCTCCTCCATTTGCTGCTTCTTCCCATCTGCCTCCGGTACATTTGTACTGCTGCTTCTGTAGGGTATGGACTTTCTTACTGTTCTTTGTCATGTTCTGTGCTCAGCACAAGAGGGACCCAGTCCCAGCTGGCTCCTCAGCCCTCTGTGCTGGACACAAGATCCCTCTTAATGCCAGCGAGACAGGTGCCGGCACAGACTGATACATTCAGTTTACTCTCTGCATTCACATGTCTGCAGGAGACTGCCGAAAACAAAAAGTATTAATAACCCATTTGGAGTTTGGCATATATCTACACAGCAAAAATACCACACATTGAGGCAGTTTATACGTCAAACTGAGATCTATATTATATATAAATATACCAATATACATTATATATAAATAGTTATTTAGCAGAAAGTTATTTGTGATATACTGTGAATAGAGACTATTTTATTTAGCCAGATTCTGAAAAGCAAGCACAAGCATTTCTCAGCTGTGCTTTCTGCATTGCCCTAGGCAGGATCTACCCTCAGGGCATAGGACAGGCGCTGGGCTTTGATCAGTGCTCCACACTCTGAAAAGTCACCTGCAAAACTTTCGCAGTAAGCACAGATAGAAGAAAAGATAGAGAGATGGTGATGAGGAAAATAAGATGGAGGGATAAAGAAGGGGGAGGGGGAAGGAAAGCTTGAAAGGGAAGGAACTGAAGAAGTAGAAAAGGAAAGGAAAGGACAGAAAGGGAGGAACTGGGCTTTCGCTGTTTCTCTGCTGGGAACAGTAATGAGTGTAAACATTTGCTGATGGCATATCTTTTACCAGAGCAAATCCCACAGCTTCAGGCATTTTCACGGCTCAAAGGCACTGACTAATGCCAAGGAGGCTGGACTGCTCTTGCAAGCCAGGAAAGTGAGACAATGAGCATGTAACAGAATTGGCACACACAAGGCTATTTAAACTTTCACCCACAAAGGTCTGGATTGAACCCTAAAAGAAACTCCTGCCAGGCACAAGAGGGTTACACAAGAAAATTTGACACATCCAGTTTTTCTTCTTTTGGGGCAGCATAGAAAAAAAATAATCTGAAATACAAACCAGGGGGTGAACAAACATAGAGGTCTAGGTTTCCCATGAAACTTCCCAACCTTTTTCTTTTCAAAAACACCTGTAAAAGCTGCAGAACAACTAAAAATTGAAACTTATTTTTTTAAAAAAATATTTCTCTTTATCCCTCTCCTACAAGCACTTCCTGCTCCCTGGAATCAGTGTTGTATTAATCAGATGTTGTTATAATCTGACAATGCCTGCAAATTATTTATCCAAACAGTATAATTTTTCAAAAGTTACGAAAGCAATCTTAAGGAAGACTATACTGCAAAGCCTCCAAGAAATGTAAGGAAATGGAAGCAGAAAAAACACCATTAAAAGACGTACAAACTTTATTAGTTATGGGCTGCACTGGCACCTTACTAGCAGCTTGAGGCTGGTCCACGCTGTAACTACCATTGCATTTTATTTTCCTTATATGGCTTACTCTTGCTCCCAATTAAATTGAGAAAAATCACATTTCCTCATCTTATGGCAGCAAGAAGCCAAATCACAGAGAGATGTCTCAGAGCCTAAAGTTTCCAGTGAGTTTTACTTCATCTTGAAATAACAAGCTTTGTCCTCAGACTAGCAAGGGGCACAGGGGAACACAACCAAGCATTTAGGACCCAGTCTCACCCCTCTGGACCACTGTTTCTTCTCTTGGTTTTCACATTTCTCAGCTCCATAAGGCATAAATTATTCATGGCAAAACTGCCTCTCACAATGTTTATGCAGTGCTTAGTACAATGGCACTCTTTTTTCAGCTGAGGCCTCTGGGCACTCATGCAATACAAATAATCACGATGATAGCAACAATAATAACAGCCAGCTATACCGTTCCCACCGGGCATCCACAGCCAGTGTCCGCCCCGCAGAGCTCAGATCACTGTATTTCACTGCAGGCTCCTGGTCAGTGCCAGAGGCCATTCTTCAATAAACCTGCCTCATCCTTTAAAGCAAGAGAAAAACTTCCCAATTTTGCCGTTCAGGTTTTTGTTTAACTATCACAGCTGTTTCCTAATATGAGAAAATCCCTCATTTTTATATCTAATTAGTTTGAGCAGATCCTATTATTCTGCCTCCTGAAATACTAATTATTACGCTAGCTGCATGCCTGCACGACTAATGAGTTACATTAAAGATGGGGAATTCTGAAACGTACAGAGGGAGATACAGCACGAGTGTGATGTCAAAACAGGAGACGCCAGCATCTTTCAGACAACAGAAAATCACAGTCCGAACAAGTCATTTCTTCTCCCTGTGTCCTCTCCAGCTACTCTTTAGAAGCCGACTTTTTTTTTTGCTGCACAAAGGCAAAGTTGAGGGAGGGCACCCCGGAAAAAGCAGATTATCCAACATGCAAAATGGAGTGGACCACAGGTGAGCCTTTCGTCAGCGCAGCACCCAGTTTGTCTGAGCAATGAATAGCTGCATACCAGGAGAGCAATCCATTCAGACATCATCACTGCCAGCTCCTTGCAACAGCCAGCAGCCAAGTCATCCTGCCAAAGCCCAGTCAGTCTGTCCTAGCAGCGAGCTGTGAGTAAGATGTCCACACTGCAGGTAGAAGTCAAGGCTGCCACTGTAGTGCTCAAAACCCACATGTTGTTTTCTGCTCCTGGCACCAAATTAAGGATGGGGATATACCTCCTCATTAACCGAAGTCCAGCTCTATGTTTTGACACCAAGCTCCATAAGATGACACAAGGTAAATCAGTATCAAACACTGTCTTAAGTCCACTGAGATTACTAACGTCAAGACCAAAGGCTCTAGTTAAAGACTGCAGTTCAGACACTCACCTTCAAGCAAATTGTCACATTTTTATAATTGTAATTGCAGACTAGGGAAAAAACGGAGCAGCAGCTACTAGTCAGAGCATGGAGCCAAGAGTGAACGCCTCCTAGCTGAGCCTGGACCTGCCATTGATACTGTGTAAACCTGGAAAATCACTTAGCCTTTCGGACTTTCAATTATTACTTTTCTTTAAATTTACTTCCTCAGCACCAAGAAGGATTAGCTAATTGCTACCTGTACAGATTGCTAGATAAAAGAAACCACATAGTACAGATTATTTATACTGCACTAAACTCTTAAGTAAAGCTCTTTAAACAATATGAAATTACTAAAAACACATAGAGCGTAGCCTTTCCTCCACTGCAGTAGCACACACATCGTGCCAAACATAGGGAACTGCACTGACACCTTGCTAGGCTCTCAAATGCTACACCTGATCTGCATTAGAAGAAACAGATTACAGCCATTAACAACTTGGGTAGGTTTTGCCTTCATGTGAGAAACCTTTCCAAACACTGCACGTTGGAAGATGTGATCTTTGGATGCCACCCTAATTATTAAAGACAACAGTGGTGGTAAGCAGTGTTAACATTAGTCAGCCTTAGCTGGAATTGTTTTCCTATGTGGCAAGGACTGAGCTGAGCCAGGAAAAAGTAACTCATAGATCAGATATACTGTAAATTGATAAAAAGTTGGGAAGGGACATTTATTAAGAAGAACTAAATACAGCTGGGTGAAGAAGTTATCAGAAAGGAGCATAATTCAAAAAATGAAGGGTACCCTGCAGAAAGAGCAGGCAGACTGCTTATTCTATTAAGTTTTATCTTAATCGAAAGAACAAACAGCTGAAGGTACAAGAGTTATGGGGACAGAGAGAGGAAGAATGAGAGTGATGGAAAGAGTGGAAGAAGAAATAAAGCCTATCAGGCAACCCAACCCAATAAAAAATAAATTCCTCCTCTCTCAGCAGTTAAAGCAGTGTTTCCTGAATCCTGACAATACCCCATTCTTTTTCTTTCTGGCTGGCTGGAACCCGAACAACCATCAATCAAGTTTGGCTGGCCGTGAAGTGGGCCAGACGGAGTATGTCAGAAGCGTTTTCTGCTCTTCAGTGCAAGTTGGCCATTACAGCAGCCACTCAACAGAAGTGTCTGAGTCTTTCACATCTGTCAAGATAGTTTAGGGAGACCTTGAACATCCCCGGCCTTGCAGACACTGATTAGAATATGTAATTGTGTGTGCTAGAGGAGAGGTGGCTGCCTCCGCTGGGATTTTGTGATAAAAATTATCCTTTCATCCTTTCCAGCCTTTGCGCCAGGCTTTCTCATGACCTCATTTGTGTACTAAATACACAAACCATGGTGTCTGGGATATCACTGTCACATTGCTGACAATCTCGCTGTCCAAATGCACAATATTCAAGAACGAATGACAATTTTCATCCTGTGTTACCACTTCAGTACAGCAGCCCAGGACCAGGCTATTGTCTTCCAATCTGTGAACACCTCAGCAAAGCTATGGAGAAAAGAACTCATCAGAAATCCAGATAAAATTCAAATTCCTGATTCATCATCTGCTAAATCCAATATACAGCAGATTTCCTCTAATAATTCTCCTCTTGCAAGCAGTGAGCTCCAAAACGTCCAAGTGTCACAGACTACAATCCATACTTAGATTCAGCTGCTCAGAAGTAAAAATACTGAAACAGAGCCGTTGCTAAGAAGGAAAAAAATACATTTTTTAGTTTCTGAAACAGTGAGAGTGCTTCAAAAAGATTTTTAGGCTTTTCCATGAATGCTGACTAATGATAAAACAAATCCATAAGAACACCAGTTTATGAGGCAAGCATTGATTCCCAAGGTTATAAGTATCTCCTGGTTTAATTTAGCTGAAGTTTTGCCACAGCTCATAGAAGTTCCCAAAGAACCAAAACACACTTTTATCAGCAAAATCTGCAAAATGGTTACCCTTGGGATTTTTCTGCAGGTATAATTTTCCTTTCTGTTAAGCATAGATCAATCTCCTATGAAACAGTAGTCATCTTGGAAATAGGTGAGAGGAGACAGACAAAGGATTCATTCTACCAGCAAAGCTGCTGCACGTTCATGAGCTGGAAGGATGGATAAGCAACAGGAGAGCAGCAGTTACAGATAACAATTTATTTGCATTTTTCTCCAAGAACAGAGAAAGTGAGGAGTAACTTCAGACACCAAGCCACACTAAGGAAACGCGTCAGGTGAAATCTGATATACAATACTTCATTGGGCAAGCCTAGATTAAATAATTTGCCTTAGCCACGCATTTCCTTGAGTTCTTAACTAACTTCATTAATTAACTTTTTTAAAAAAATAGAAGAGTCAGGGAAAATAGTGAAGATCTCAGATAAAGATATCTGCTCCGCATGCAAGCAGTGATCAAAAGAAGAACATGTTTAGGTTATTTAGTGGGTGTAATGAACAATGAAGGAAGTGTTACAATGGTATTTTCTTTTTCAACACAAATCTGTAGAGGACGTGCTGGAAAAAAATGTGTGCAGTCCACTCTCTCCATCTCAAAAGTGATTTTGTAATAATAGAAACAATTTAGGTAAGTCCAGTAGAGACTATTCTTATTGTGGATATAAATTTTTATACAACAAAATATTTAAGTCTGAGGTTTCAGCTTTACAAGATGGCAAGTGACAAAAAGTAACAGAAGATATATAAAACTACAGTTGTTTGAAGACGCTAAATAGGGGCTTTTACTCACCCCGTTTACAATATGAAATCAAAAGGAAAAGTGATGTAATGGAGAGGTTACAAACACGACCTAATAGAAGGAAAAATTCAGGGCACAGGAAAGAGGGTTAGTCAGGAAAATCATGAAAACAACCCTTTTTCTGAATATACTGGTATTTTTCAGTGCAATATTCTCAGTCAGTTCACACGTGCTTTTGGTACTCCCAGCCTATTGCTGTCAGAGCTGTATTCAGTGATGCAGCTCTTGAAGCAGACACCAGTCGGAAAGGTAACGGCTTAGTGGTAGAACAGATTCCTGTAATCAATAAGCCCCTCACTTACTATTCTGCTACCAGAGCTCCCAAATGCCAGAGAGCCACTGCCCTCCTACCCCAGGCAATCACAGTAGGAACATACGGCGCTTGATCAGCATTTACAGGTCTAGCTGCATATCAACACAGACCTTATGCACCACTGTGCCTCAGAAAAATATTGCTGCTTCCAAATAGTGCATCATATGCTTTTTGTCTTGTAGCCTTGAGCCATTGATGTGAAGCTATGGGTGAAAAGGGAGGCTAATATGTACCCACAGTCCATTCTAAGTGCTCAGACAATAATCTAGATCTTACTTCTCACCTCCAAAGAATTAAATTGGGTCCTGTTCTAACTACAGATTGAATACAGTTTAATTTTTCCTTTATCTAGATGTGGGTGGGAACTTACCTCCAACCTGTTATTTCCTTCACCTCAGGAAGAAAACAAATACTCTCACTCCAGCCAACATGTCAACACTCGGATTTTTAACTCAGAAATAAAGTTCAGTAGGGCACAACACTTCACACAGTACTCATCTGCTTGACCTAATTTCTACTCTAGTTCCTCCTACTGCTGCCAACACACTGTCCCACGTAGCGTCCATGTAGTTATACCCACAGATCCGCAATATGGATTTCTTGCTGTTAGCTCAGGGCGCAGGCAGGCTGCGAGTGCGTGACTTCCATGCGTGCTGCTCCTACTAATGCCAACAGCAGACGAAGGAGCAGGTGGCATGCAGGAAGATGCCGTGAGATTTCTAACACTAATCAGGAGAACAGAATTTCTGCCCACAGTTATTGTGATCACAAACCTACGTTTGTGCCTATTTCTCCTTTTGCACTCCTTCAAATCAAATGAAGTCGGGTTTTCTAATTAAGTCAAACCACATGTTTGCTGCAGTCAGTCCCAACCTGAGTTTCAGTCTCAGCTATCACTCACTCATATCTAGAATCCATTAACTTCAAGCCAGCAATTTCACAAGCTCTGCCTTTAAAACTATAACTTGAAAATGACCCTGTACTTTGTACTGTTGTACCCAACAGCACTGCTCTTATGAAACGCTGCATCGACGCTCTGCTTTGTGTCACTCTCCCCTCTTCTCACAGCCATAGATAGAATATACTGTCTCAGTGGGAGCAGAACAAGGCAGAGGGCTACCAGTGGCTCGAGTGGCAGTGGCCTTCTGGCAGCACAATAGGAAGCTTCATTCAATAAACTCCCAAATGCCACTTAGGCATGGAAACTTACTCAAAAGTAAAATAAAAAAAAAAAAAAAAAAAAAAAATATG
>VZSZ01009170.1:1127933-1169846 GCA_013398815.1 Ibidorhyncha struthersii
TCCCCCCCCCCCCCCCAAACAATAAAAGCACACAGCTCAAAGCCCTTCCTGCATTCCCACCCGGTCACTTGCATCCCCAGATGAAGATGTTTATTGCTGCCAACTCAACCAAGTCAGCTGGTCTCTGAAAATCTAGTAGTACCCTTTCTGCTTCACAGCTTGTCATTATCTACACAGGTTCTAGACTCAGCGCTTAGCCGATAACCCCGTGGATGGTGCGTGAGGAAGACCAGTTACAGCTCTACCAACTGCAAAGCAGATGGACGCGTGCACACACACAGAAGGGGTCTGCAACGTCATCAGACGTGTCTCTGGTTGCACAAGCAGAGCAGGCCACCTGCAGCTACTCCTCAGATCAATGGTGCACCACCATCCACAATTTGAAAATTGCTCCTCCCAGGGGCACCTGTCACTCCTAATCGCATTTATTTTTATAATTACCCAAGTATTCAGAGCCTGGAACACGTTAAACCTAGCTGGTTTTAAGCAAACAAATGCCAGGGTAGCATAGCTTGTATAATCCACTTAAAACACATTACTTCTGTATCTCAAACAAGATCTCACAGTTTTAGCTCCCACTATAAATCATCCTACATACATAACACCTGCTACTCCAACAAAAGAGTACATTAAAAGGCTTTAATGATTGGAAAGAAAATAAGTTTGTCTAAGGGACACCTGGAAACACAAATGGAGTGCATATGCCTTTCTGTGTACTAGGAATTACACTGTCACTTGCATTTAAATAAGACATATACATTCTGTACTCTCCTTCCTGCTGTCTTTGAATAAAGAATATACAACCCCAACAGTGCAGAACATCCACGTATTTCGGCATGCAGTAACATCCCTTCAATATTACCTGCTATATTGGGGTGCATGGCAATGTTTTGGTAGTGGGGAGGCTACAGGGGTGGCTTCTGTGAGAAGCTGCTAGAAGCTTCCTCTGTGTCTGACAGAGCCAATGCCAGCCGGCTCCAAGATGGACCTGCCACTGGTCAAGGCTGAGCTCATCAGCGATGGTGGTAGCACCTCTCGGATAACATAATTAAGAAGGGGGAATAAA
Organism: Ibidorhyncha struthersii; assembly: GCA_013398815.1. Taxonomy (NCBI): domain Eukaryota; kingdom Metazoa; phylum Chordata; class Aves; order Charadriiformes; family Charadriidae; genus Ibidorhyncha; species Ibidorhyncha struthersii. The sequence continues at coordinate 1,129,000 of VZSZ01009170.1, forward strand.
AACCCTGTGCAACAGCAGCCAGAAGAGAGGGGGAGAATATGTGAAAGAAACAACTCTGCAGACACCAAGGTCAGTGAAGAAGGAGGGGGAGGAGGTGCTTCAGGCGCCAGAGTAGAGATTCCCCTGCAGCCAGGGACAAAGACCATGGTGAGGCAGGCTGTCCCACTACAGCCCATGGAGGTCCATAGTGGAACAGATATCCACCTGCAGCCCATGAAGTACCCCACACCAGAGCAGGTGGATACCCGAAGAAGGCTGTGACCCCATGGGAAGCCCACACTGGAGCACAGGAACTGTGACTCTATGTGGGACCCACCCTGGAGCAGTCTGTTCCCAAAGGACTGCACCCTGGGGAAGGACTGATGTTGGAGAAGTTCATGTAGAACTGCCTCCTGTGAGAGGGACCCCACGCTGGAGCAGGAGAAGAGTGTGAGGAGTTCTCCCCCTAAGAAGCAAAGAGCAGCAGAGACAACGGGTGATGAACTGATCACAACCCCCATTCCCCGTCCCCCTGTGCTGCTGTGGGGGTAGCAGGTAGAGAATTTGGGAGTAAAGAAGGAAAAGGGGGGGGGGGAGGGGTTTTAAGATTTAGTTTTTATTTCTCATTACCCTACTCTGATTGGATTAGTAATAAGTTAAATTAATTTTCCCCAAGTCGAGTCTGTGTTGCCTGTGACAGTAATTGCTGAGGGATCTTCCTGTCCTTATCTCAACCCATGAGCCTTTCCTTGTATTTTCTCTCCCCCATCCAGCTGAGGAGAGGGAGTGATAGAGCAGCCTTGGTGGGCACCTGGCATCTAGCCAGGGTCAACCCACCACACCTGTTCAGAAGGAAAGCAGTCTTTTTTTCAACTAGTCATTGTTGGGTACCAAACAAAACCTATATAAAAGGTGTCTTTATCAAAAGACACTTTTGCATGCTATTATTGGTCTGTTCCTGTCAACAGGTGAGTTATGAGAAGCATCTGTACTCTGGAAGTCTAGTCACATCTGCAAACTGGTAGCAATACAGGTGGTCTAAGGTTAAAACTGGAGCTCCAGCCTTCAGCTTACCTCTTGTGTGCAAGACTGCCTTGACTATACAACTCAGGAATATTGTCTGCCTGACTGCTGAGAGATAGGAGCAGTGCAGAACTGAGAAAAGGCCGTGACAGTACAATCTCCTGTACTACTGAGTTTCCACTGAAGCACGTGGGACATCAGAAATGCAATGATTTAAACGAACTAGTGTGCAGCTCACAGCAAATGGAATTTACCTTGAGGTTTGGGTTTGGTAAGCTTCCCACAGGGCTTTGAGATTGTGACAGTCTTCTGGCAGTCAGCATTATGAAGGGCTCTCTTTAGGTTCCCGGTTCGAGTCTTCAAGGCAGTATTCAAGTCACATTCTCCCCAGGCCTGGAATTGGTATTTGCACTCCGCTGCAATGAGTAAATAAATGGCAATATTTAAACCAGAATGACTGAGTGTGATGTGAAAACAAAAATGTTATGAGTCTAATACAGGATATCACAGACAGTCAGTGCTTGTAGACAAAAGGATCATGAAACTGAAGAAAGGAATCCCAAGAAAACTAAAGATGATCTGCAGTGGTAACTGCAGTCTTTCCCCTCGAATATTTTAAAATTGAATCCTCTTGCTTTTGCATGGATATTGCATTATTGTCATATAAAGGAAAATACATTCAATTATGAAGATACACAATAAGAAAGAAAGAAACAAACAATAGCAGTGGGATTTGTCATTCACTTCCTATGTGGCTGGTCCTCCATTTGTGTGATGTAAAAGGTTACCAAATAAGCCTTGAACAGCTTCAGGAATGTATGTGCAACTATGAACTTGTCAAGTCTGAAACTGCTGCACTGATTGCCTTGGTAAGATCACAATGATGTCGAAGCCATACAAGCTGTTTACTAGAAAAAAGCCAAGTTTGCAAGAGTAATCAGATCTGAGTCCTGGACAGACATCTTGTCCAGCACATATTGTTCTGAATTGTTACATATGAACCTTCTGAACTGAATAATGTAGGTGAAATACACTGGTCTTCATTCACTCCTGTCAATGCACACACTGGTAGCCCATGCTCCATGCTGCAAATCACGCATCACAAGGTCACGTAAAGCCTGTGGTAACCACCACAGAGATTCACAGCTGTGAGTGAACACACAGCACTTACATTGCTGTCTTAAATAGGGTTGTACACCACAGGAGAGCAGATTTCAGCATGCTGCTGGAAGACTGAGTTTACAATAAATAGGTTATATGGACTCTCTGCAGAGGAGCTGCTTTGCTCTGAAGAATTTGCCTTCTGATGCCTTACGTGTTCTAGCTCCGATGAACTTGAAATACAGGAGTAGCCCCTTCACCAAGACATGTGCAGAGCTAAGCAGAAAATACAGTCTTCCTGCTCCATACTTAAGTAGAAATCAAAGCAGTTCCCTTGAGAGCGCAATGCTTACCTCCAAATTGCTTCTTCCAGTTGCAGGGAATCTTACATTTCTGAGTCTTGGTGGTTTGCTTGCACTCAGCTCCAGTGCGAGTGCCCTCACGTGTCCCCAGGCCACAGTCACCACTGGTGGGCACGCAGACGCTCCACTGCCATTCTCCACAGTCAGACTTCTTCGCCTTTTTCTCTGGATGAAGACAAGGAACCAAACCCAAGCAAGAGGAGTGGTCAGTACCCAGAGCCTATGGAGTAGTTGCCTGAATTTCACTAAACAATCACAGCACCTGAAAGGGTGAGTAAGGAAGACATTTACCTCCTGGAGAGCAGCTCTGTGGAAAGGGACCTGGGAGTCCTGGTGGTCAACAGGATGACCATGAGCCAGCAATGTGCCCTGGCGGCCAAGAGGGCCAATGGCATCCTGGGGTGCATCAAAAGGAGTGTGGCCAGCAGGTCCAGGGAGGTCATCCTCCCCCTCTACTCTGCCCTGGTGAGGCCGCATCTGGAATACTGTGTCCAGTTCTGGGCTCCCCAGTTCAAGAAGGACAGGGATCTGCTGGAGAGGGTCCAGCAAAGGGCTACAAAGATGATTAGGGGATTGGAACATCTTTCATATGAGGAGAGGTTGAGGGATTTGGGTCTCTTTAGTCTGGAGAAAAGAAGATTGAGGGGGGATCTTGTTAATGCTTTTAAATACTTGAAGGGAGGATGCCAGGGGGATGGGAGCAGTCTTTTTTCAGTGGTGCCCATTGATAGGACGAGGGGTAATGGGCACAAACTTGAACATAGAAAGTTCCATCTTAACATGAGGAGGAACTTCTTTACTTTGAGGGTGGTGGAGCACTGGAACAGGCTGCCCAGAGAGGTTGTGGAGTCTCCCACTCTGGAGACATTCAAAACCCGCCTGGACGCTGTCCTGTGCAACTTGTTGTAGGTGACCCTGCTCTGGCGGGGGGGTTGGACTAGATGATCTCCAGAGGTCCCTTCCAACCCTGACCATTCTGTGATTCTGTGAAAACAATTGCTTCAAAAGCAAAAGGTCCATCATTCTCTTCACAGTTCTGCAAAGACAGGTCAGCCTCTTTGACTCCAGAGCAGGGTGGATCACTCAAATTCAGTCCCAAGACCATGTCTACTAGTCCACTTAGATATCCTCAAGTGGCTTCTCATCTTCAGAATCATCTAGAAACCCTCAGGGATCACTGACCAAAACATGCAGGAGAGCTCACTCAGAAAGTACACTCCTTTGTCTCCAGCAGCTGATGGCATGCAAATATTTTCAGTTCCAACTGAAGCACTACACACCATACAGATTAGAAATGTACATGTTGACATTGTGTATCAAAGGATTTAAGCACCTCCAGGAAACAGCTGTGGGATACAAACTTTTCACTTGGTATATACCATGTCACATTTTATGTCAGAATATGACCAAAACTCCAAAGGCGAATTAAAAACTACATGGAGAAGCGTACTTGAAATGCTGCTAATACAGGTGGGTTTGTTGCTCAGGGACAAAAGTAAGGATCACAATTTCATTTAAATCCTTAAACCCAAGCCTGATGAGAAAAGACAGCAATGTTATCAAACCCAAGGGTTCCAAAAAACAGTTAGGGCCCCAAAACATCACAAGTAACTTTAAATAACCTTACATAAAATTATCTTCCTTCTAGCTCTTATATATTTACGTTCACATTTTCTATTTCTACATGGCCACATTGGTTAGAAACACCTTTGTTCAATGGGAGCACCAATTCTGATAGATTCACAGGTCATATTAACTGGTGTATAAGTAGCCTGTAAATACTAAGACCTTAAGAAAAACACCAAACGATGTGTTCCTTAAAAGATGTCAAAACTAGGTTCGATAGATGTGAATTTTCCACCCCAGGCGTGTCTCTCCTATAATGAGGTCTGAGTTCATCACTGACAGAAAGCAATTACCACTGGTTGTCTGGCTGTCTATGTGCAGCAGCGAGTTAGTTCAATTCTTTGTCGGAGGATTTCCACATCACACAGCATTGGTGTAGCATTGTCATATACAACACTGAACGAGTGATATAATAACTGCTCTTTCATCACTCCTGTTCAGTTCTCCCTACATCAAGCATGAACCTATTCCCAGAGCAAATTTTAAGCTGCCTTGCAATACCCACTCTGTGATAAACTGAGGACTCCAGTCTCTGGGGCTGTCAAGCTGCCAGCTTTCATGGAAACTACTTTCTATTTAACACAGAACAACATGTCACAGCCACAAATCCCTACTCTGCATGTCAAAAGGTTAACGAATGACCTGAATTTCATAACAGAATCAGAAGCATTTGACATTTTCCCACACATGCTATCTGTCTTGGGGATTAACTCTGAATGACACTGGACCTTACCTGGTTTCTCTTTTTTGCCGGCCTCAGTGGTACTCACAGCTGCCAGAATGAAAACAAGTACCAGGAGGGCAGCTGTGAACATTCGACGTTGCTGTTGTTGCCGTTGCATTCTGGGGATTAACAAGAGAGAAAAAACAGGTTCGTTACACTGTAAAAAGTGGGACCCCATCTAAAGTGTTGCCACAGCATTTTGGGGTAAGCTCTGCTTCAGGGCCACAAGACACAAGCAGGTCAAATATAATTAGCCATTGGCAGAATGGGCAATTATCTTCATTCCAGAGAGAAAACAAAGTTTTTTAACAATTTTCCAGCCTGCGTACCAAATCCCTGATCTACATCGTTGATGTAATGGATAAGTTTTGCCACAGGAAGATCAGTAATTATTGGTCAGCTTCTAGAAACCTGCCAGAGAAATAAGGCTCCTGACTGGCCTGGAACTTCTCTCTTCTTTCCTGACCTCTGGCTGTGATTTATTGTGTAAAACTAAACAAAACATACACTTTGTCCTTCAGCTTACCCATTCATATGAAGCATGGAATGCTACACTGTCTACCTTGCAAGGGTTCAAGTCCTTATTAGGCTTACTTGACATCTGAAAAGACCTTCTTTCATTAAAACTTATGTAAGTAATATGTGATGTATTATCGTAATTGTCATTGGCATGTTGCTACCTACCTTTTCCTTCCCCTCCAGTTAGTATCTCTTCCTAATATCAGTTAAGCTAATTGCCTGAAATGCAAAATGGGCACAGAGACAGGACTTGCACACACAGCTAGAGGCTACCCATAGCATGCTAATGAACCCAAAATCTGGATTTGGGAAGCAAATATTCAAATGTACAAAGGAATTAAAAATATTTGCTTGGTGGTGAAGCATCAGTTATTAGCCAATCACCGAAAGTCATTCAGAGCTGGCTGATTTCAGTGGTTTACAGCAAAAAGAAAGGGAAATATGTGTGTAATTTGCATTGTCTCATTTTGGCATTGTCTAACTGAAAGCAGGGCCATAACAAATGCATATGTTAAGAATGAGCAACCTCCCCAGCTCCCAGAGACATGTCTCTAGTAGACAGCTGGGTACCAAGACGGTGGACTAGAGACTGCTTGAATGCAAGGTCTCCCCAGCTTTTTTTTTTTTTCTTCCAACTAGGGACCATGACATTCATGCTATGCCAGTCCTCTGAGGAGGTGTCAACAGTGCTAGCCACTAACGTGGTCTTAAAAACTCAACTAAACTGATGTTACAGAGAGTTTAGAGGCAACCTGAGCTCATTTTGCTGAGCACAGCAACCTTAGGGAAGAAATAATTCTCACCATGAACAAAGAACAAAATGTATTTGAAATTTCATTTGGCACTCCTCTATTCCCTGCTAGCTACCACTTGTTCAAAAGCAACATAATTGTAATTGACACGGAAAACAGGACAGGAATCCCAAACACACAAACTTTTAAGTATCCAGCTTTCATATAATGCTAGAAGCCAGATGAAAAAGTTTAACAGTTTTCTTTAAATAAAGTTCATAAGAGATTCCAAGAGACTCGGCATTCAAATGTCGGAAAGAGCTGTCATTCGCACCAGTCTGATTTACTTCAAAAGAAAGTACCAGTTCCTGTCATGAAGAAAGGACCAGCACCAGCATTTCCAGTGAACTCAAACAGCCCAGGGCTAGAGCGCACGAGTCCTGTGTGAACTTGGGTTTGGTTTTCCCTTTCTTCTGCTACGTTTCCACTTAGAGCCTCTCATGTTTCACAGAAAATGAAATAAATAAATAAAATAAGAAAAAAAAAAATCGGGTTCAAACTGGTTTTCCATGATCAAACACAGTTGCAACACTCCTAAGACACCAAACTTCCCCCCCTCAGCCCCTTTCCCTTGGAGAAACCTCACCACCAGTAGCATTACACCTTACCTCACATCCTATTTTCACAATTTATCTTCTCACCTCCTCTCTTCTAAACAACTCACCAGACCCCTCGTTGAAGTAGTATTAAGTGCTTGTGAGGAAACATACAGAAGAGAGAAATACTTCCACAACCTGAAGACACTGTCTGGGGGTGTCAGAAGCTGACGCAAGGCAGCACCACTGGGTTTGCTGCACAGGATGTCACCACACACAAGAGATGCCTGCAGTGGGCTTGAGGCTCCCTCCTACATCCCTACTGCCCACCCCAGCGACCTGGGATGTGGTCACACGTACCCCACGGGCTGCTGGCAGTCACCGGGAGCCATGAACAACTGTTTCTAGGGAAGCTGCCTTATATTAAGTTGAGAGAGACTCACAATCAAATCTAATCAGCATCATCTTCAGCAAAACAGGCAGGGAGAACAGTTGGGTTTTGGAGTCTGCAATGTTCCAGAAGCCCCATAAACAAAACCCCACGGAGCCTTAATATAGCACGTTTTCCTAAGACTCCAAGTCTCCCTACAGCCAAAACACTTGCCAAGTTGTCTAAGGCAAACACTAAACCTGCAGAGAGATATATATATATCCCTCTGGCAGAGAGAGCCAAGTTGCTTCCTGAAGTGCTTTGCTATTAATTACCAACAAGTGAAAAAACATGTCGTACAGATGGAGGCCTTGCCTCACACCACACCAACACCTCTGATTTGATGTATCCAGTATGGCTACAGTATGACTGCATAATTGTTTTGCACATGATAGATCAGCAAGGGCAGGTGCTCCCACAAAATTACAAACAGTATATATAGTACCCATTATATGTTATATATTTTTTCAGAAGGCTAGAAAATCCCACCTATCAGTAACCTTTCGAGTTCAATCTCTCCTTACAAATATTTCAGCTGGCCATTAGGCAAGGCTTTTGACACTGTCTCCCATAACATCCTCGTAGGTAAGCTTAGGAAGTGTGGGTTAGATGACGGGACAGTGAGGCGGACTGTGAACTGCCTGAATGGCAGAGCTCAGAGGGTTGTGACCAGTGGCACAGAGTCCAGTTGGAGGCCTGTAACTAGCGGTGTTCCCCAGGGGTCAGTACTGGGTCAGGTCTCATTCAACATATTCATCAATGACTCGGATGAGGGGACAGAGTGCACCCTCAGCACGTTTGCTGACCACACAAAACTGGGAAGAGTGGCTGATACGCCAGAAGGCTGTGCTGCCGTACAGCGAGACCTGGACAGGCTGGAGAGTTGGGCTGAGAACAACTTAATGAAACTCAATAAGGGCAAGTGTAGGGTCCTGCACCAAGGGAGGAATAACCCCATGCACCTCTACAGGTTAGGGGTTGACCTGCTGGAAAGTAGCTCTTCAGAGAGGGACCTGGGAGTCCTGGTGGACAACAAGGTGACCATGAGCCAGCAATGTGCCCTTGTAGCCAAGAGGGCCAATGGTATCCTGGGGTGCATCAAAAGGAGTGTGGCCAGCAGGTCAAGGGAGGTCATCTTCCCCCTCTACTCTGCCCTCCTGAGGCCATGCCTGGAGTACTGTGTCCAGTTCTGGGCTCCCCAGTTCAAGAAAGACAAGGAACCACTGGAGAGAGTCCAGCAGAAGGCTACAAAGATGACCAAGGGAATGAAGCATCTCTCTTATAAGGAAAGGCTGAGAGACCTGGGTCTGTTTAGCCTGGAGAAGACAGAGGTGATCTCATCAATGTTTATAAATATCTAAAGAGCGGGTGTCAAGAGGATGGGACCAGACTCTTTTCAGTGGTATCCAGCGACGGGACAAGGGGCAACAGGCACAAACTGGAAAACAGAAAATTCCATCCCAACCTGAGGAAAAACTTCTTTACTTTGAGGGTGACAGAGCACTGGAACAGGCTGCCCAGAGAGGCTGCAGAGTCTCCTTCTCTGGAGATGTTCAAAACCTGCCTGGATGCATTCCTGTCCAACCTGCTCTAGGTGAACCTGCTTTGGTGGGGGGGTTGGACTAGATGATCTCCAGAGGTCCCTTCCAACCCTTACCATTCTGTGACTAAAAAGATAGATTAAGAGAAAAATTTGTCAGATTGGACTTGTATTTGAAAGCAATACATTCAAATGAAAATAACTTTGGGGGTTTTGGTCTATTTTTTCAAAATTTGAGGGTGACAATTTTTCCTCTTCATTAGATTCTGTGATAATGTTTCCAGTTTAACCTCAAACCAGGAGAAGAATCACCCAAATTGCTAATAACAATGAAAAAACAAGTGTTTCACAATGTGCAAAATGAACTCCTCCTCACCTTTTTGATTTTTGTAATAAGCCTTCTATCTATACTGATGGTAACAAGTGAATTGTGCATTATAAAGGGAAAGTATTTCTAAAATCCTGTATGACAGCCCCTGAACAGAGCAAGGCAGCAGCATTTAAACAAACGGCAGTGGCGTTTACAACCAACAGGAAGAGACAAAAATAAAAGTGAAGGAAAGAGACACTTGGGCTTGGGGGAGCTCCAGGAAACTTCAGAAGAGAGAAAGAGGTAACGACAGAGAAAGAGAATTTAGAACCATTTAAACGGTAAGCTGGAACAAGATCAGAAAAGGAGAGTGAGTAATCACAAAAAGTGCACCAAAACAGGAGTAAGAGAAAAGAGAAATAGTTAATGATGGTTAAATACTAAAACACAGAGTGTTAGGAAAACATGAAGTGTGTAGCGAGGTAAGAAGCGAAGCCCAGCTGAGATGCACTGTAGCAAGTGACTTCTCCCAACAAAAATGAGGCACAGGAATTACTTCAGTCTTACAGTTGATTTCACAGTCAATCTCTGCTTGGGAGTAAAAAACGAAAGGAAAATTAAAAAATGGGAGGCAATCAGAAAATTAATGAGTTCATCAGCCATACATCCATGGGTTCAATTGCATGCTGAGCACCAGAAAGAGAGTCAGGAAGAAGTCACAGTACGACTGCAGTTTAAACGACCTTTGATTGGAGCCTGAGTCTCCTACTCCAAATCCCTCCCTACCCCTCACCTGATTTTACAATCGCACTCATCTCTCCTGAACCTGAGCCATTAAATCATTCATTTCCTATGATGAGTACAGTCCATATCACTAAGTATACCAGCTCTTTTAGGAAATACCTATCCCATGGACTGCAGCACACAAATCCCAGCTCTACCAGAAACCCAAACCGATATCCACATAGCATAGCACGTGGAGACACTTCCACTTGGGTCCAGAGTGTTACTGATGCTTTCATACAGTGCCAGGCGTTGTCTAACAACCCAAGAGAAAAATTTTACTCCCTGCAGCCCAAGACCCTGCAAATGCAGCTTTTTTCCTTCGTACCCAAGTTGGGAGCCCAAGGTGGCCCAGTGGTTTTCACGCTGTGCTCCACAGAACTTTGGATCTCTGTTAGGGCAAGTCAAGCTTGTTGAAGCAACTCTCTCTGCACTCATGCAACTAACGCAGACACAGGTTCTCCATCTCTCACATCTGAACAAGCCTTTGCTGAACACAACCATCCAACAAATCAATTTCAGATGAAGCGCCATCAGTGAGCAAGTGTTTATTTTTCTGAGCCTTACTGAAGCTAGCATATGCAGCACATCCTAGGATCACATATGCCTTTTGCAGGTGGCGTTTTTTCTGTTAATAACTATTGCCCACAAGCCCTTCCCTTCATCTGTTCTTTCTAAAGCGACTGGCAAGGTCCCAGATTACAAAAGCAAGTATTTTATTATTAGTCCATATGAGTGTAATCTCCCACTCTGAACTATCAGGTTTTCTCACACAATTTAACCTGTCCATATACTCCCGGTCTTCCAGTATAATATGCCAAACATCAGTTATGTTGATAAAGCTGTTACCCTGTAACCCTGCATGTACTGCATGTACTGCCATCGCTAACGACAGGCCACAGGCTTTGCAGTGAGTTTGCAAGGCTTCAGGACTGAGGCTTGTCGAGGCTTGCTCTGTCCGAGCTTTGCTTGGCCTGCCCGCAGCCTTGTCACATTTGGTTTCGCTGCAACAGTAATTTTTCTTAATTGACCAGCTAGCTATGGCTAATTTCATTTACTTTTCTATGCCATTGTATAGAGCCACACAGGTTTTACAACTCTGTTATAACGTACTATAGAGGAATACAGGACTGGTATCTTAGCAAAGGCCTTGAGAAGCGGAGTCACAGGCTGCAGTGTAGAGGAGTACAGGTATGGGAGGCACAAGATTGGGCACAGGCTTGACAGCGGAGACCTCTCAGCTACATACAACTCACCCATGGTCAGATAGAGAAATGCAGACCTGGAGCTGGACAAAACTTGATATAGGAGTAAGAAAGAGAACACAGAAATAGCTTCCAACACACCTAAAGGGCGCCATATATAGTAAGTTTGGACATAACATGTAGCTGCAGACCAATGAAAAAATAATAAGGTATTAAATCATGTTAGCAACAATACAAAACCAACCCCAACTCGATCCTAAAGTGCGGAAGATTAAACCATCAACATGATCATCATATTCCTTCTGGCAAAGGAATCAGGATGCTGACACACCACCATAACCACCCCTGCCACCAACACTGTAACAAAACTACCAACGTTAGGGCTGAGAAGAGCTGGGGAAGGGTCAGCGTAACATTAGGAAAAGCAGTTGAATCTAAGTGCATGTATAAATTTCAGTTATGGTGGTGTTGTTATTGTCGTTATAATAATAACATCTGCATAGACATATTCCTTCTCTGTAATAATTATATCTACACTAATGATTCTTGGATTAGACTGTTAACATTTCAATTACAATAACAACAATTTTTTCACTTTATATAAATATATATAAAAGATATTAGTTTCTTTTTGCCCATAAACAATATTCTAAGTGTAACTATGACTTAAGCTTCATCTTTTAGTACACTATCATTTTCATCCCATGATCATGAATAAATAAAATGCATCCCAAAAGCAGACTTAAATTCCTACAGCCCATTATTTCTCTTCACAACACTGCTCATTTTGAGTCCTCTTTAATCTCCTTACCCACATTAAAACTACCTTTTGCATTAATCCCTCTATTTTTCCTGCTTGAATGAATAATTTCTCATCAAGTCCCACAACAAATACTTTAATAAATTACAGTTTGATTAGTCCCAGATTAGTCACATCTACAAAATCAGTTTTCAAGTGAGCTAGTTTGGGAGACCAGTTTCCTTTCAGTAAACACATGCTGTGTTTAATGAAACTTAACATTTACCTCCACTTCTTAAATTATTCTCTTATTCAAAATGTGTTCTATTTTGCAGTCCATCAAGGGCAGATGAACATGTCTGTAGTTACCTAGATCTGTTTCTTTGCCCCTTCTTAAATATAAATATTATATTTGCTATGGTCCAGTTTTACAACAGCAGGAAGTATTTGATGCATGTTTTAACAGTCTTAATGAATCTGAAATGTCAAATGCCATTTTTGCAGTACTCCAAGATGGAAACACACAGTTTTCTCTGTTAAAGAGAAGTTAAGTCCATTTGACTCTTAGGAGTTTGACCTCTGTAACAGCTCCAGAAACTCCTGTTTCTCCGGGTCTCTTTCTCATTCACCGTCTGGAGCATTCCTCTAAGTCCTACCTGATCGCCTGTATTGAAAACCAAAGCAAATGCTCACGTGCTTCTGGAGCCAGAGCTTTGTGAACCCCCTGCCCTCGCAGGCATATAAATTTCCTTTGTTGTCTTTATTTGCAGGACTAGGAAAAAAATAAAATAAAATCTGTTTTTTATTTCCCTTGCAAGGTATAAGTCAGCTTGGGTTCTGGGGAGTCTCAGTAATCTGCCACTTCTGTACTTCCAAGACACTACTTTCTTGGATGATTGGTACCATTTTTGTAAATTCCTGCAAGCTCTGGACAGTACTTTAGTGGGCTGCTCCCAGTTAGATTTGGAATTCCTCTCTACAGGGTTTTTTCCCCCCTCTCTTTTCTTGCAGAAATGATTTTTTTAAAAATTATTAATATTTTGATACAAAGAGATTTGAAACAATCCTTTATGAAAAATCTTGCACTGGTCCAATACAGATCACCAGTTTACTGAATTTCTTAAAAATCAACTTCTAAAATTGCAAACTTTAATTAGATTTATGTTTACAATCCTGTGTAATGTAAACTGAATCATCTTGTTAACACGATACAAGTGGTTATTTTTAAGGATGAGCTGTAAGGTCATACTGAATTAAATTCTAAAATAGCATCAGCTTTTTATAGTCCTATAGTAGGTAGTGAAGAAACCATATCCACAAATAACTAGTTCCTATTATTAGTAGTACCATTTACCTTCTAAACTAATTTTGGACAGACAAATATATCTGTATATATGTATATAGTAGTATATAGTCGTAGTGATCTAAGCCTAAAAGCGAGCCAATGTTTAAGGAAAGAAAGAACCTTTAATTATAACAACCGATTGTTCAACCAAATTATACTACTATCTGAAAAAACATGCCTTAATCTGATTTCTAACAATGGTTAAGTTTCAGAACAATTTTATTAAAGAAGGTCTACTAGAATAACAATGAAACACCAAGTTTTCTTCTTTCGGCAAATTAAGCAATGAAATGATATTTTACTCTTGGGGGGATTAGGGGGTGGGTGGGTTGGTCAGTGTACGAAAAAAAACTCCCATATTAATTCAGAGCCCTGCAGCTATTGCAATCCTGCCCAAAGCAAAATCTGAGTGCTCGTTTCCCTTACTCCTTTGACTTTCCTGTGAGGGACTGGTGTTCTCTTGTGATATAGTCATGAAACTCTGGGAGCTGCATGAGCAATGCCAAACAGTGGATGCCAGTGGTCCGAGCCTGCGTACTAACAAGTTAGTTCAAAGGGGTGTAGGAAAGCCCCAACCCTACTGAAAACAGCCCCCTGCATTTCAGCCACAGGAGGACAGCTGTGTGGCAGGACCAGCATCTCAGCACCAGCCTTCAGGTCCCTGTTCCAACACGCACGACACAGCCCAGCTGGCAGGTTGCTCTGTCTGGCAAAATGATAGATAATCAGGGACTTTCAACTAACAGACACTTCTCAGCTTTTCTTTTCTTCTTCTATTCTCTCCTTTGCTTCCATGGATGAGGGGAGAGAAGGGCCACCCCACACGGAGGCAGTTTCAGAGATGCTCTCCCTCCTTGAAGGGGAGGGGAAGCTAGCAAGCAGCAGCTGGTAGGGAAGAGGCAGTTGCTTCCCACATGAGCCAGTAATGGAATCAACAATTTATTCAGCAGCATAGTGGCAAATTAAAAAAAAAACAAAACAAAATAATTCAATAAAATTGAGTATAACTATATGTGTGTTTCTGCAGATCAGCCAGGGAGAAGTGAGAAAACTCTAGAAGGCTGAAATTATATTTGGCAAACTTTTGTGTTTTTTTTTAAACCAGCATTTACGCTTAGCTACAGCACAGGGTACCCACAATAACAAGCCAGAATCAAACAGCTAAAAAGGAAAGAAAAATAAAAAATAAAAAAAATCACAGCATGACCCTTCTGATGAGCCCAAGTCAAACACTTCACTTCAAAAATTACAATGTGCAGCTCAGGGACTACATTTTTCAATGCGTAATCAACTTCATGTTCTCTTTTCAATGCGGACATCATTAAGGGCCAGCAAAATGAACATCAAGGCCAGCAAGTTATCCCAATGCCACAAAAATAAGCAGAAAACCAAGAGCTGCATGACTGAAGAAAATTATTAAAATGTAAATAACAAAAAGTCAAAACCAATGATCAATTAACATGCCCCATCTAGCTTTACTCAAGTAAATAAGCTAAAGTAATTAGTTAACTTGTGGATAACAGTTCCCCTAGCCTTCGATATTTGCATAGTTGATTGCATGTTTGTCTCTCACATCAGGCTAAGGCAAACACACACGCTGTGGGTATTTTACACTTCTAGCTCCCCAGACATAAATTAATAGTTCAAGTTGATAACAGATACCCCTGGGTACGTGAACGCTGCCTTTTAATGCTCAGCATAATTTAGACCAATTCAAGATTCAAGAAAGGAGACGGTCCAAACAAATACAGACAAAACACTTCTTCCATTTTTTTCAAAATGTTTTGCCAAAACTAAAAAATTTCATGGGAGAACACCAATTTCAACAAGATGGCATTTTTTATGACTTGAACTAATTTTATTTTTATGCTTTTTCACTAATATTAAGCTGTATTCCCTTCCATTAAAAATGTAATTTTACACAAGCTATACAACGGATCCTACTGTTTCTCATGGGCAGAATCTCCAGATACTTCTGCAACAAAACATCAGACCTAGAAATCTGAACCTCCACTTGGACTTCTCATTAGTCAGCTCTCACTCTCAGGGAGCACCAAGAGCTGTGCAATTCCTTCGTTGCTAGTTTTAAGCACAATTTGCCAACCCAGGACACTATAAGCTTTCATCTGATCACAGAAGAAGGAATCAATTTTTTTTTGCGTGAAAATTTAGCATTCATGCAGTGGTGTTGTGAACAAAAAATATTATGGTAACAAATAGTTTCTTCCTGAGAAGCGTAGTAACTGAAAACACAGGCAGTATGGATGGCTAAAAGGTCAGGGAACTAAAAATCTAATAGAGATGGCCAAAACCCCCCAAAGGCGATTAAAAATTGTGTGCTTCTCACTTTCCAAATTTCCAACATGAGATTTTACAAAAGTGATTTTATTTTCAGAAAGCCTAGGGAATACACCTAATATTTTTAAAACGTCATAACTGCAAAAAAAAAAAAAACCAAACATTCAGCATCACAAGCTGATGATAAGAAATTAACTGTCAATAAAAGGATGAAAAAACATGCTGTTCTTTCCAGAGACACATTATATTTATTAAATGTAAAAGGGGTGGTTGCTATTTTCTCTGTTGGTCCCCAGCCAGTGTAGAGAGATCATTTTCTCTGCCCTAGCCTTCAAAATTTCTTTTAGAAGCTACGTGGTTGAAATGAACATCACTGTTGAAATCAGTTTTCTCTTTCTCCTCTCCCCCAGCTCTTACTCTGCTCTCATCCACAATGAACGTGTTTTCTTCCTCTCTTTTGCTCATGGTGGGTCTGAGCAAGTCACGGCTCTCGAGCAATAACTAATACTGACTTCTGCAACTGCCTCTTCTATTAACCTTCCCCTCCCACTGCACTAGCTGAGACACCGAAGAAAACAAAAAACCCAAACCAAGGCTGATATTTCATTTCGTTCTGCTGTATTTCCAGATCCTAACTGAAAGAGACATCGTAAGCCAGTTCCGTTACTGTGATTTTTTTCCTGCTCTTCCCACAATGATCACAGCTGCTGTGTCACTGTCTACGAAAGTCACACTGAGGTTCTTTACGCTTCCATTTCTCCAAGACCAAAGATGAAATTAAACAGTTCTGGATTTGACCAGCCAACAACCCACCAGGAAGACCACAAGAGACTCACCTCTATTCTCTCCAGTTACTTTCTTTTCAGTGAGAGGGAGGCCAAGCTGCTGACTCAATTCTCCTGCGCATCGTCTGCATCAGTGTGTCTCTCCTGAAGAATTCAGGTGGTGTGGTCATGAGGTTCTCCAGCCACAACTACTGGTAAATCCTCTCTCTCTATTCTGTTTTGACTCCATCTTCACTGCTCCCCCAGTATGCAAAAGATGTAATTACTTGATAATGGCAGAGGGACAAAGCATGCCTATCTGGGGGATAACAAGCTCTTATTACAGTTATTATTTCTGCCTCCTTTACCACCGCAAACTGGCTAGTGTCTTTCATCTACCTCATGTTTTTCTGGTTGCCTGAGATTATCAAAACACAAAGTATTTTTTCATGGTTTCGCAACACCTCCAACAACCATCCAGATCCTTACTACTCAGAAACCATGACACTACAGGACCAGAAAAGGGCAAATAAACACTGTAATACAGAGTCTTCCGGTATAAGGAGTACAGCTGACATCTTTTCTGGCTAGCTAATGTGTTTTCATCTACAAGAGATGAATTCGTGTACCTTCTGAAAATGTTAGTGAGGAGCGGCATATTCCCATGCACTTGCTAAACAGAGGGCAGAAAAGAGTCTCTCATTGCTCCTGTCTGGACAAGAGAAAGTTTTCTTCACTATTATAAATTAATTTATTGAAACAGAATAAATTCATGAAGCCTCATTTTTCTGACTGCAGCAGTTGTATCAGTGTCACAGTCAGAAAAAACAGGAGCGATCAATAAATATAACTATTTTTGTAATTAGGTCCACAGCCAAAAATTACTACTACTACTACGAGGAAAAAAAAAACCAAACAACTGTGTGCAGATATACACTGACGTCACCACAGCCCCAGTAGTCATACCATTATTGTGAATGCATCATGATTTGAGAGCTGTTTAAGCTGTGACATGATTTTTATAATGAACAGCTGTACTGTACAAGCCAGGCAGATGCCTCCACTGTATTCTCATTTTCTTTTTCTCCCTCTGCCCCAATGAGGACATTTTCGGCTCAATAGCAATAGGCGAATCACAGCATCTGTCACTGTCCTCACTTCTCCATCTATGAAATAGGGATAATAGCACCTGCCTCCTTCAAAAAACACTGAGAAACCCATAATAAAAATTATTACGTGAAGGAAGGATAATTTTATTATCCGGCATCAGCTGCAGCTTGCTCTGCTTTCCTGGTCTCATGCCTCCGTGGTTCCAGGCTTTGAGCAGGGTGCCCAGACCTCCCCAAAGCAGAGGAGAGCAGCAGCAGCACTGTGCAGCTCCCAACGCCTCAGCACACTGTAGAGCGAAAGCTGTGAGACACAGCAGAACCCCTTTATCCTTGATAATTAGCTTTCCTTGAAAGTAATCAAATTTTGTCAAATAAGTTTTGATTTGCCTGAGCTGGCTGCGAGGTCGGAGACGTTTTTCCCCCTCCCTCAAACCAGGCCCTGGGAAATACTCTATACTGCTAAAGAAAGTGGCCCATTTTGTTGCCTTTACTCATTATCCTGTCTCCTTTCCTGTCTGTCTATTCGGATGGCAGTCCAAAATACACAATTCAGCCAGAAACGTATTTAAGCTGAAAGCAAAGGGCCTCTCATCTATGCCCTCTATTAATGTTTTCACAGGACAACATTTATTCATTTATTTTTCAGAGAAATTATCTCCTTGATTCAAGTGACAAATCTCAGGGCATTGGGACATCTATGCAAAAATGAATGAGGAAAAAATTAATTCAACCAAAACAAATGTGACATGCAAATGCAATTTGTGTTTTGGCCACATTGTAACACAGGGCTATAATGTGTTTTTAAATCATTCTCCTCCAAAAGCAGTTAGTGAGCAGAGGGCAGCAGTTACATAGCATGTTATCTCCTCTTTGCCAGTCAGAAAGCAAATGGTACCTCCGAGGCATATATGCCCTCCAGTATGATACAGTCAGCAAAGAAAGAGAAGAGCCCAGACCTCAGTTGCAACTGATATTCATAGAATCATGTAGGTTGGAAAAGCCCTTTAAGATCATCAAGTCCAACCATTAACTTAACACTGCCAAGACCACCAGTAAACCATGTCCTTGAGTGCCACATCTACATGTCTTCTAAATATCTCCAGGGATGGTGCCTCAACAACTTCCCTGGGCAGCCTGGTCCAATGCTCTACAACTCCTTCAGTGAAGAAATGTTTCCTAATATGCAATCTAAACCTCCCCTGGTGCAACTTGAGGCTGTTTCCTCTTGTTCTATCGCCTGTTACTTGAGAGAACAGACCGACCCCCATCTCACTACAACCTCCTTTCAGGTACTTCATAGCCCTTCCTACTTAGCTAGGGCTTTAAGAACTGCCTCTCTTGTTCCAGTGCAATTTAACAACCGCTCAGGATGGACACTACCTTGAATTCACAAAAGGACATTGACCCTGGCAGTTAATGGTAGCAAAAAATGAGTTGGGATGCAGTGCCACTCCCTTTTCAGGTATGGGACCCTGGCCCATGTTCACCACAACCATATTAGTGCTAGTAACAAGTAACACCTTTTGACAGCTGCAACGAAGCACTGTCAGTCACTAATGGTGAACAGCTGCATTCTGTGACAGCACCTCAAAGTGGTGCCCTCATCTACAGGAGAATGTCCTAGAAACAAGCAAGCCAGGGGGAAGAGAGGAAAGTGCAGAAGAGAAACTGAGGTTCAGAGACATTCATCAACTTGCTTGTAATTATCAAAAAAAGTGTGTGACAGAGAAAGAACTTTTTTCCACAGAATTTTAGCCTTGCACCTTAACCAGAAAAACATCCTAGACAGAAAATCCCACTTTCAAATATGGCCAGGAAGACAAAGTTGTCCCTGCTCCAGTTACTTACCTTAGCTGCAATAAGTTTCATATTTTTATCCAAGGTAAAAAATGTCAAAGGATATTGTAGCTATATCATTCAATACAGATGGCAGAGGATGAAGTTGTACAGTGTGCAATACGCAAGAGATGCGTCTTCAGAGCAGCCTTTTTGGCATTTAGACTGTTAAGCTCTTTTGCTATATTCCATAAAGCCTTTCCATTTTGAAAGTCAATACAGAGCTGCGCACTTGCAGCAGAATTTTGGTAGCTACAGAATAAGCCTGCGTGCTGCTGTAGGAGTACTATTCAAAAGGACACTGTGCCACAGCTACCTTCCAGTCATGCAACAGCTCAAAATACATTCAACCTTTTAAATGCCTGTTTTCATCTACCAAGGGAGGGTGGGAATACGTTTTCATGACTGATTAGCCTTCTCTGTTATCATCTTCATCTGCTGGAAGGTATTGGAAAAAACGAAGAAACTCTATTCAAATTAAAATTCTTGTTATCTGAAATCCTGACTGTAATTTGATGGTCACCATTTCATCCTGTTCTTTCAGTTACCCTTCTAAGTCTCATCTTCTCTAATCCCAGGTGATGCCTCCCCTTCTCCTCGTTCTTTTACCCTTGTACAGACATTTTTAAAGAGAATCTCCTTATGAGTCATTCTGCACCTTATGGCTGCTTCAGGTCACAAAGTTCTCTTAACACCACTCAAACAACTCTTTTTAACCAAAAAATAAACAAAGTCCTCTCTCCAAACTGGAAGAAAGTATTCATCAAAACACTGGAAGGTGAGAGTTCCTAAGGGAAGCCACGTACTTTCAAAACCACACATATCCTATTCCACCTATGTTTTTGTAACAAAGAATAACTTCTAGCGTTGGGAGAATATTAAAAAAGAACACAAGGGAAAAAAAATAAAAAGGAGGAGTTATTTATCCTATTAAAAATTTAACAGGTTCATTGAATGGGAAGATCATACACACCAACAATGAGAACTGAAAACTAATTGAGTAACTGTAATGCAAAATTTGCAATGCAAAACTGAAACTTTTCTTAAAATGTGGGCAGGCAAACACATATTTCACACTGTTCCCATAGTCTTAATTTTGCATCTGCCAGAGCTCTCTGTATTCACTGTGCAAGCAGGAGACAGAAATTCTCAAGGAGACAACTGAAGATTTTGGCAGCTGAGGGAGAACCAGACCCATTGTTATTCTCAGGGTGCAAACAGGAGAACTGGATACTCAAAGACAAAAAAAAAAAAAAAAAAATNAGGAGAACTGGAAACTAAAAAAAAAAAAAAAAAAAAAAAGTATTAAACTTGTTGGAATTTAAGACCATCATCTCTGGTGTAGAGAGTTAACAGCCAGCTGAGAATAACAAAATGATCCAAGGACTATTCTTCAGTTTACTCAAGACTCAGTTAAATAAAAATGCAACAGGTCACACATGAAAAGCTTTCCTCAGAGTTTTACTTCCAAACCACAATGGCTGAAGACCTTTTTTTTTTTCATTTCTTTTTTTTAAAATGAAGTCCAGATTCTACACAGACTTGTGTGACAAGAGTCATACTTATGACATACTGTATCATTGCAGTATCACACAATAAGCCAGTAGACGCCAGGAAGACAACATTGCATTTAGGAAGAAAGATGTCGGCATTTTTAACCTCCAAAGGGAGGCTACAGCCCTGGAAGAGGTTGAACTACTGCTGGAAGACAGGTTTTATTCAAATTGAGTTCTTATTAACATATAAATAAGGTAATTTTTAAAAGCTATATCTGTGCCACATATCCAAATGTAATAACAAGGAAAGCAATGTAATAATAGAAGGAAACAAAAAACACAGGCTGAGAACAGCTCAGATTTGTTGTTGATCTACTGGTTGGTTGTTTCCAGACAATACTTTTCCCACTTCTCTCCAAACTAGACTGGTTTTCATCTTTAGACCTTGTATCACAGCAACTAGGCTCTTGCTGAAGCTCTTTGAGAACCACTCGTTTGGGACTTTGAACAATGTTAGTGACACAAACTTAGTGCTAATTCACTGGCAGAAATTAAAAGAAAAGAGAAAAATAATTTATTGTTATGCTTGTTATGTTGAATTTTGTATTGATTTCAAAACAAAAATGTAGAAGCTTGGAAGTTCTGTCTTCAGATCCTGACTGTGATTGATAGCTGAGGTTTTGATTACCTTTTCCTACTGCTCAAGAGAGCCCCAGCTACATCTCAAAGATTTCTCAGGCGGGCATCTCAATTGCCCATGTAGAGAGTTTGTCTCATACTACAGATATTTCTAATGGCCTCAAAGGCATACTCCTGGAAGGCAGGATTATTATGCCCTAGTGAATATTTAAGTATTTTATACCACACGATTAGCTTCCACAGGAGATATAGAGAAACTACCACTATGAAATGCCTTGTAGGACAGTAGTTACAGCATTCAAATACCTGAGGTTTTGGCTGAAAAGAAAAACTTTACAATCCAACAGAGAGGGGATGTGAATCAGGACTCCCTCACTAAATATCCTATCCAAAAGACTACTAGCCAAGGGCAAGGCAGTACAATACAGAGTAGCCTCACTGCTCTCTTTTCCCTTGCAGGAGCAGCAGTTACTCCATAAACTTCTTAACTCAACTTGCAGTTTTGACTAGCTACAGCTCATAACTGCATTTCTCAGTGTAACAAATATTTGCAAAGTGTGATTCAACAGCATTTTCTTCAGAACGTGTCTCTCAGCAGAGCTGCAAGACAGTCCTCTTTTCTCATGTGAAAGAAACTGCTCATAAGCACTTCAACCATCATAAAGGCAGGATTTTTCAACAAAGTTCTAAATTTTTTCTGTTCCCTGCACATTGCACTCAGGGATACTTAGAGATGCAAGTGAGAGAACTCCATAGCCAAAACCATGTTTTTTCAGACCATACTCCTAAAGTTGAAACCCAGGTGGTCTCTTTAGAACCTGCTGCTGAGCAGAGCTCTAGGGATCACACTGTTTACACCATTTGAGATGTACATTTTCTCCCCTTCCTCAAGCAAACTGACACTTCTCCTCTCATTCTCCTGCACTACTGTTACGTGCAGAAATTCAGTACTGTATTTCCCCATATGAAGAAATTGGCAAGGAAAGACCGTGTGCTCTTGGCAGAAGTTTATCCTGGGATTATGCCAATAAACAATCATTTTCTGGTTGCCACAAGCATTCCATTATTTCAGTTTGGCCATTCAGTCCACTCCAGTTCAGCTCTGTTAGTGCTTCCTTAATAAACTCTTATTATCAAGGGCTTAGGCCTCAGTCATTTGAATTCATGCTCAGCTGGGACTTGGTATTCAGGGACACAGTCCGAATGTCCTTAAAATAAAAAAAAATTAAAACACTTACTTTGCCACAGAGCAGAGACAATGGAATTTTGTTGGCTGAAAGTTATATTTGCACTCTTAAAGACTTAAGAAAAGCCGGATTTTGAGGCTTGTTTTATAAACAACACTTGGAAGCTTTGGTTCTTGCTAGAAGAGAAACGTCACAGCAGTCTTTTGCCTCCATGCTTCTTTGTATGCATATGCTGGTTTACAGCACAAATAGATGTTCATTTTCTCATCCAGTTTCAATCACCTACTTTTGGGGCTAGATTAAGGGGGAGGGGGGGGGGACCCAAAACCCCAAAGCACCTTGAAGCTCCCACTGGGGTGGGTACTGAGCGGTGACAGCACCGGAGACAGCTGCTCCTCCAGTGCCACAACTCCCGGCTGCTTCCACCGACTTGGTGCCTACTGAGGAGGCAGCTCAAGCCACTTCTCTCTACAGCACGGGCTTTACAGCTTTCATCCAGGCCCCTCAGTTCTCCTAGAAAGCAGCAAGGCAGTCTGTATCATTAAGGGCACCACACACAGACACTGAATTAGCAAGTAGTCCACCGGCTCCAGGCCTTGAATTTTAAGCAACCAAAGTCAACTTCATTGCTGCACAGATCAATTAAGAAAAACAGTTTGCCCAGAGATTAGTTCTAAATCCTGGACTGTGGGGCTTGCCACTGAAAAAGCTCACAGCCACCTCCTTCATGTGCCCCACTGTCATAAATCCCTTAATATTTAACTTGTTCTTGATTTTCTGTTCTTTACAAGAAAGGCGTAAAAGCCATTAATCATAGCAATTTACTGGCCACGGGCTGGAGGTCTTTATGCTGTGTAGACAGAGCTGTGCCTGTGCAGGGCAGGAGCAGTGGCATGTATACCTCAGACACAGCAATGACTGGATCTGCCTGCTCTTCTGCAGCAAGTTCTCTTTGTACAGGTTGGATTCTACTGTAGTTACAGTGACAGCCTCTGGAAACCAACATTTAAATGCAAACCAGTGTATCACCCATGGATCAAATTAGTAAGGCATTCCACTATATTTATGTTCCTTCCCTTCCAATATATCATTCATCAATATCATGCCATCCCTAGTGTACTAGAGACAAGCACTAGCGAAACACATTCTCCACCCTCTCTTCTCCTTTCCTCTCTGCAATTATAATCAGATATGCAAACCACAGAAAATGGAATATCTAATAAGGGTGGCTGGTCCCCTAGACCAAACTGGCCTGCAAGCTTTGGAAGTCACTGCTGGCTTGTTTTAGAAGAAAGAACAGGAGAAAACCAAGAGTGTGATAAAAATACATACATGTTTTGGACTGCTAAAGTGAAGTCCTTTTCCATTTGCTACTGCTAGTCACTCTGCAGGTTGCTACAGAGAGTAGTCCTACCTGGGAGGACAGGGAAAGTACAGGAGGTTTCCCGAAGAGGTGCTTCTACTCCAGACTGAATCCCTTTAGGAACACACTTTGTCTCTGTTCCCATAAATGCAACTGAAACCCTTTACTGTTACTGCTGATTGAGGAATTTGGAGAAAAGCATGGTAAAATCAACTTTCCAGGGACTGTGCTAGTACTGTGAGCTGCCACAGCGGTAACAAAGGGGAGCTGGTGTGTGGCTGAAAGACCAGTTTCACAGGTTCCTCTCTAGGCCCAGGGGCCCTTGTCAGAGCAAAGAGCTCCTGAAGGCTCTGGATTCTTCAGTTACGCCAGAATTACACACAGATGAGTCCTGAGACAACAAGAGTACAATCAACCTCAAATCAAATCAGAGTCACATAAACCTGTGAGATTGCAACTGCCTAAAAATCAAACTAGAGCACTAGACCTTGTAAGATCTCCACTGCTTTTTATACTCTTCATGAGGGTACAGAGTGCTGAATATATTTGTAACTCTAAACGATACTTCCCATCAGTCTTTTGTTTCAAATTTCTTCCCAGATGTTTAATGGACAGAAAAGTATTGTGGTACGCATAGTGGTTACAGTTTCTGTAAAACAGGAACTCAGTTTCAATGAGTCTCTCAAGAACATGGTCAATTTTAACTACTGAGTTTTGTCATTTCCCATTTTTGTGAATTTGCAAGAAACAATGATGGGGGGGAAAGCATTAGTAAAACTGCAATAGCTGAAAAAGCTCCTAGGCAAGTACTGGGGAGGGGTGAAGGAAGGAAAGAAGAAAAGGTGGGGGATGTTAACACCTGACAGTTTTGGTGGAAAGTTATGACGAGTCATGATTGTTTTACTTCGGTGCAGCTCTAACTTGTAATGCAATCAGTCCATTCTTGTATCGGCAACACACTCACCACCAATAGGAGCAATCTCCCCAGAAACATTCCAGGACTTTACTGCAAAACCCCAACCACCACAAGGTTAGTATAATCTATCATGAATTAAATGCATGATTTCTCATTAGGGGAGATAATTCAAAGGTCCTCGAGGTAGACTCATTTGCGGTATCTGTATAGGTGCAATACAGCATTGCCCTCTGCTGGATTTTAAGTTGCCTACTCGTGCAAAAGTTGCCTCTGGCTGAGCTTAAAGGATGATTTTTAGACAGGCACTGTACTAATTATTGTAAGAGAATATCTCGCCACCAAATAAGGAATGAAATAGTGAATTAATGCTTATTACTAAGCCTTTCTTCTTTCTAGCACTGCTTCAGGTAGGGCCAGCATTGACTCATTCTGCCTTTGCGTGGTCCAGCAACAGCCACAGACTATTATGCATTCCCCAGAGTCCAAACACTGGAAAGAATCAGTGCACAATCAGATCCACATCATCTGAATTTTAGGTGAGCTCTGGCTAAACCCATGCCACAGTTCTGGTACCTACAAGAGTGGTCCATCTTACGTGACTGTCACATCCAACTGGGTATTTCCCAGCACACAGCATTCCTGCTAGACAAAAGCCTGCTGCCACCAACTCATTTCTGGATACCTCCTGATGAAAAGTCAAGTGCTATTTCCAATCTCTTCATAGGTATGAATACAGAAACTACCTCAGTGTGGACTGATGTATGACAAGTATGACAAGAACAAGGAACAACATCTATCATTTGCTGACTCTTCCCAGGCTTATTGACATTTGGTATTACTAATCAAATGCACACACATACCTGTATGTGTGTGTACAGGTATTTGTAAACACATATTGGAACACAGTTGCCTGTGATGGGTTAACTAGAACCATATCATCTAGATAAAGACAATAAATCCCATTTCTTTACTTCTTCAGCCATTACTCTTGCTGATCATGTAAAAGACACAGCGGGGCATTTTGCATCCTGTAGCTTGATGCTGTGCAAAATGGGACCACATCCAGAGAATGAGGACATCTGCTAATTCAGACTAATATATGGGAAACTGACAGTTTGCAAAATACTCTTTCAGAAAAAAAGAAAGTGCAGAAAGAAAGCTGTTTTCCATTTATACTCATTTCCAACCCATAGTCTACCCTTGTGCTTCTTAAATGGTCCTTTTTTGGGTTTCTTTTAATTTTGCTTTTCCCACCATTCTTTCTTTCAATCTCTACTTTATTCTCCCATTCCAGTCTCATTTTAATGTTTTACTCATTTTCCCTCTTCCACCAAAATACATGCTGTATATTCTCTTCAGAATAGCTAGTCTGCAAAAGCAGCTGCTTATATCCCTAGTCTTCTTAGGATTCCAACTCTCTTATGTATCTGTTCTGCACTAGTTGCTGTGGGAGCAACTCACTTGTCTCCACGGGTGGTGGTGTTAATAATAATAACAGCAACAATAATAATAAACAACTCGGTTTCTAAAGATACTTTCTTGCTTTGTTGCTTGATGAGAATATCTATACTCTAAAAAGCTCTCTCTAGTCTGCTTCTCCCTGCAAGGTATTCTGCAGTTCTCTGTGGGAGGCTTCTTCCTAAAAATAAATGTCATGATTTGTTTTCTCTTATGTTACAGCTAATTAAATTTTGCCACCATAACATTTCACCATTTCACATTATGCTGCATTTCCAAAGTATCAAACAGCACTTTGCCCTTTTCCTGCTTCTTTTTTCTCCCCATACTGTCGAGCCGAGAGCAATGGCTGAGTTTTAATATGAAAATTATCAACCCCAGTCACGTGCAATGAAAATGAAAAATAAACATCACATTGTTTGATCTATTGAAATAAGTTAGCACCAGGAGTCAAGAAGATTCGATAATCTAGCAACTTCAGCTTACAAACTGTGGCAAGTAAGAAACTTAACTATAATAAAAGGTCTGCGTCACTACATATGAAAGCACTCAGACATGAAAATGGGAAGAACATATTAAAAGGCTGACAGATAGAAGATAAGAATTATATACGTAGTAAAAAAAAAAAAATGGTGATAAGGTTCATATTATCCAGAACTCAATTCTTAAATACAAAGTCTACCTAGATGCCAAAATAGAGTTTTATGGACCAGGCAGGCATTAAAGAACACAATTTACAGCATCAGCTTAATTTTTCACTGCCTTGTGCTTTATTTAATTACGTATACTTGTGCAAATGAGCAGGCAAAATGATCCATTAACATTTTATACTCACCTTGAACCAGTGACTGAACAACCTGCAAAGCCAGAAAATGGATCTTATAATGATGGCAGAAACCTCAACATGCAGTAATTCCAAAATAGTACCAATTATCAGCTGGTTTGGAATTATCAGCAGCCGCTATGCCCTGTGACGTGGACAATCTCTCCAGTTTAAGAGTGAGGGAATAAGTCATAATGCAAACAGCTCACCAAAACAGTCAGAGATGCAAGGGAACACACAAAATTCTCAGCATGTCACAGTCAAGTGCATTCCCTACTTTACATTTTAAAGCACAAACCATTCAAATGAAAAAGACATTGCTATCTAAAATGTAAGTTGCAAAGACAAACTTTACTTAAGACTATGTTCTTGAAATTTGGACACACTGTACATCATGACTGACTATATTATAGTACATATTTTCTACAACATTATCTATTTGTGTTTTAAATTGGAAAATGCTTAGAGATGATGATATATCAGAATGTGATAAGTCTCCATGTGACCACTGTCCTGTCTTGAACCTATCCGCAGGTAAACATTCACAGGGGGAAAGAAAAAAAAAAAAAAAAAGATTTTGCAAGGCTATAGATGGCGACAAACAGAACAGTGACAATATATCCCTGATACTTCTTAACAGCTGTGTCAGAAAGCCAATGCAAGAAAGCTACCAAACTGCTGATCCTTCTTTTCTCTCCCAGGGTGTGGGTGTCCCAGAGTTTTCAGCACATTCCAAAGCGGTTTGCAGAGTCCCTGCAGGCCAGGACTGGAGTGGGAGGACTTGCAACATGCAGCCTTCTTTCGAGTTAAATGTTGCCAGTAGGGAAAAGGGAAAAAAATAGTTTTTTCTCTTTATAGCTATACCATATAACTGAACTTGGAAATTATTGCCAAACAGGGAGAAAAAGTCTAAGTGGGTTTTGAAATATTTTGCCTGAAAAACAGTGGTATTTAAGCTTTCCTGAGACTGTCTTTTAGTTCCTATCAGAGAAAATACCTATGAGGACTGAGCTCAAGTTTCAACTGCAATAAGGCGTGAGTAAGGTAGTACAGTCCAAGCTCAAACAGAAAAACCCTTTGACAGATTCACATCCACTCAGATCTCTTGGCACCATGACTCTTACAGAAATTTGAAAAATGGAAGAGCAATGCTGATAGAAGGGCAAGGAGCTACCTTTCACTGTTGAAACTTCTGGAAAAACATGCTATTTGTTATTGCTAATTACACGCCCAGAGAAAGCCGAGCCAAAAGGTGCTTGGTGTACAAATAAACCCTAAAGTACTGGACAATTTCATGCATGCATATTTCCTTCCCACCTCAATTTCTGCAAAAATAAAAATAACACACAAAAAAAAAAAAACAACCCAAAACAAACCCCAAAACACTCAATGGACCCAGGGTTGGAGCCTCTCTCCCATCACAACTACAGGTTCCCATGTCCATTTCTGTAAGGCTGCATGCTTTAGAAAGTAAAAACCCACATTAAGTGAACTTGCTGCTTTTAATGAACAAGGGTAGAGATCCCACACACTCCATGATTTTTTCTGGTAACTTGCTGTGCTGATAGGGTTAACCAGGCAAGTGCTTGGATATTCAGTTCCACGGCACTTCGGACCTTACTGGCACGTGAGATTCCTAGATTCACAAAATGCGGACCTTTAGTACCTCTGCTCAGTGCCCAGGTAGTGCTGACAATGTCTCAGATGGCAGTGCAGTTTAAATATAGCTAAATATAAATATAGCTCGGCTTTATCCTGCATAGCTCGAATATTGGAAATCGCTGGCTTCATAGGGTTCATTATAAGCTAATTTACCTCATCACCTTTTTGTATTACTGTAGCCACACAATCTTCAGCACCCAAGCTACGACTCAGTCAGCAGGCCTTTATGGATTTCAGTCATATGCTCTTAATTCTCTCTGTACCTCAGTCTTAACGATTCTTGATTCCACTCCTAAACAACTTGCTCAACAAGGCTGAATGCACCCTCTGCGATGTGTGCCGGCACGGGCGACAAGGGATCAAAACCCAGATCCAGCCTAGCCATGTTAGTTTTTTCCTTCTGGGTAGTTTGTGATACACAGGATGTACTGAAACCTGTTGGCTCTTTTCTATTTTTACTTTTTGCTGTGCAGAGGGAAGTGCAGCTTTTGGGTAAGACTGCCTCCCTCTTTGATGAAGAGCAGCCAACACACATGCATGCAGGAAGGCAGGGTTAAATTCAGACTTGCTTGAAGTTCCAGACCATTTCAGTTAACTTCCTTCTCTACTGTCCCCTCCTTAGGTCACCACATCACATTTACTTGCAAGGAAATAAACGCACTGTGTATCTGTTTGCCAGTTACTTTCACTCTTTTTCATCAACAGTAAAAAATGCTGGCACACAGCATACTTATATCTGTTCACATAACGGGTGTATGTGTATGAAATTGCTTCTGAGAATATTTCTTTGTTCTAGCAATAGGAGAAACAAAACCACACAAAGCAGAACACAGAAAGAAGAAAAGTTGAAGAAAGAGGATATGTGATCCTGAAACATTCCCCTGTCTCCATTTCATTAATATTCATATCTTCTTCTATGCTGGAAAGAAGAACAGCTTATATTGCCAAGGATCGTAACACCAGCTTTCTCCTGTGTGGATTCAGGGAGGCAAGGGGGAGCATTCCTGCAAGTAATTAGCCCTGACTGCTAATCACATCAGCTAGAAGTGATGAGCAAATTAGAGCTTCAGTAGAGCAGCTAGTCTGATGCTCTTCTGAGATCCCTAGAGCATCACAATAACCAGCAGTGCTGCTCTAATGCAAAGAGACCTGCAATACATCCTCGCTACCGTACCAGGAGTGGCCTTCGCAGCAGTCTGCCCTTGGAACGGATGGGAATAACGACAGCGTGTCTTCTGTCAGCATCTTGCCCCACCCCAAGGACCATGTATTCGACTTCTGATTCACTCCATTGATCTGCCCTCATGCTGCAACAGTACAAACAAAAGAAGAGCAGAAATAATTTGCTTGATCTTCTCAGAGTCAACATTTGCCTGGTTTGCAGTTTTCCAGAAAAAGAGAAAAGTCATGACCCAGTCACAACAAACACAGTGAGAAGTGGACAGGGACTTGGATTCAAATTTGCCTGTATCCCTTGTATACTAATACTTTTAAATTAAATTAAAAAAAAAAAAAAGGCAAATATACTATAGCACTGCTTTTCCACATGACCTGTCACTTGAGGTCTTACTCGTCCCTGAAGATATAAGGTAAAGTCTCAGCACACACACCTCACCTGCAGAAAAGCCTCTTCTATTCAGAAGTTATAAACAGGAAAAAAAGCAAACATGTAGACAGCACGCACAGTTTACACATACACCATCTATACCTGGGACCTGAAATAAGTGAGCATACAAGCAGCGTGAGCAGCCTGTTTTTACAGACTTTTCCCAAGACTCATACATGAAGCCCGAGACTCAAGAGTTGATTCACTCCAAAAGCCCTCCCACAGCCAGGGCTGCACCACACACAGGGCAGCTGTGATGCTTTGTAACCTTCCTCCCACTCCTTGAGGCCCCAGACCTGGACCCATTTCCCAGTGAACACTGCCTTGCTGACTGACTGCACCTGGGTGCAGTTCAGCTGAGCATCAGACCGATCCTTCTCTCCCAGGGATATAATTCCAAGGTGCAGCCTAGTGCCATGTCCCGTTCCTCATCTTATACCCCATATTTGCATTACTGCAGACATTTGCAGCAAATGAAGAGCAACAGGACCCTTGCTTCAGTGGCATGCAGCCACCCCAAGGGAGTGAACCAGCCCATATGGTGCAGAGGATGCAGTACGGAGACTCTATACTACAGCTAGGAGGTTCCCAACAGGGGGAAAAAAAAATTAAAAATAAGGCTCTATTTTTACAGATGTTGCATATACTTGTTATGTAAACATGTTACGAGAAACAGTCTCCAAAAACTGGCAGGGATGGGACAAAAGCTGTATGTCAGATACACTGAACAGAGAAGCAGTCAGTCCCAACTCTGTCACTCAAGGAAAAGACTTTGAAAGCTTTCAGGGTAGAGGACTGTGTCACAGATGGCAAAGGCCTAAAACAGATGGGATGAAAAAGGACTTGGAAGAAGATCACAATCAGGAATGGAATGGGCCAGGAGACACAGTGACAAGCGGGCTGTGCATTGAGGAGGAAGGCTGATACAGAAAGTATCTGAATATGAAGCTCAGCCCAGCCAACTGCGCTGAAGACACCAGGGCTGAGGTGGTTGCTCAAACACCCTGAGAGCAGGCGACTAGTTTCTGTGTCCTGACATTTTTAGAAACTCGGTGAAGGAAATGGAGAAAAATAAATCCTTCCGAAGATTCTCTTCTCAATCCAAGGTGATGATAGCTTAATTATGCTGGAACTTATTAAGGGCTAGACTTTAAAGAAAAGCACCCTTTAAAATTTCAAAGGATGGAAACATGGGATTTAGTAGACATTTCTACTAAATCCTACAGAATTTAACTGAAAACAGTAACAGGTAATGTCAGATTTCCAACCACTAGAAGATCAGAGTAATTTGATTCCCCCTTGTATAAACATTTACATAAGTCAGAGGCTGCTGAGGGATTTAATGACCTGAGTTCTACGTCAGAAGAGTGGGATTTCCAACACCTATTTTCAGATCTGTGATCCAGGCTACCCCACCCCATTTCTCCCCCAGCCTCCACCACAGGATAGGCTTGCTGTAAGCAGCTTTCTGCCAGAGGAAGTTTGGATGATTAAGGTAACTACTTCACGAGGCTGAAGGATTATATCTTCCTCTTTACTGACTCAGAAATAGCCTTAGAAAGAAAAAGCAGAGCTGTTAGTGACAAAGGCTGGAGACTGGGCGCAGGAAGGTGTGAATCCATCCGAGGAGTTCAAGCCACTCGAGTGCCCAGCTGACAGCAGCCCATTCCCAGGACACTCCACTCCTACCAGTTTTTCCCACAGCAATTCATCCTCATGGGTTTCAGGAAAGCTGTATTTAAACACTTTATGCGATCAGAACCTCTGCACACCACCCAGACTGCTCAAAACATCCAGCTGTTCCTCTGCATATATTGGAGGTTTGGCCTTTCCTCCAAAGCAAAGACAATTCTGATTTAGATGGCTTCCCACCAAAGCTAGCCCCTGGCTACTTTGGCTTCCCTGCTCCGTGGCCAAAGAAGACACACAGGATGCCTAGAAAGTGTTGCAGTCTTAAATGCTACATTGGTATAAACCACAAGACAGGCCTAATTTCCCTGCAGCTCCAGGCTGTCTTACACTGCAGTTACGTCTCTTTGAAGGAGTAAGAACACTGTCCCTTCAGACACAAAACTTTATCAAGGATGTCAGTCTGTGCACATGACTGGAACAGTAGATGAAATGGTGATGTTTCTATTATTTCCTCCAAGTAAGAAGCTAGTTTATTATCATTTGTCCCCTTCTCTTTTAAGATAACAAAGAGCGCATGCCCTTCTCCTCACTTCTACTAGCATACACTGCTATTCTGTAACATACGAATTGACCAGCAGAAGGATGGAGATGGGGTACAAGCCTGAACAAGACAATTGCTCAAGAGTCAGAAAATTAGTCTGTACAGG
This sequence comes from Ibidorhyncha struthersii, assembly GCA_013398815.1. NCBI lineage: Eukaryota > Metazoa > Chordata > Aves > Charadriiformes > Charadriidae > Ibidorhyncha > Ibidorhyncha struthersii. The sequence continues at coordinate 1,161,509 of VZSZ01009170.1, forward strand.
AATCATAGAGCGGTTGAGGTTGGAAGGGATGTCTGGGTGTCATCTTGTCCAACCCTCCTGCTCAAGCTGGGCCACATAGACCCAGTTGCCCCGGACTGTGTCCAGATGGCTTTTGAATATCTCCAAGGATGAAGACTCCAACGCCTCTCTGGGCAACCTGTGCCAGTGCTCAGTCACCAGCGCTGTGCTAGGCCAGGAAGAGCCCCACAGTCTCACTAATGCCTGACACCACAAGCAGGCCTGGTTTTGTACAAGGCTGGACACTCACAGACCTGGTCAAATTCCCTTAGTGCGGTGTGGGATTTTGCTTCTCCCACCCCTAGAGCACCCACATCGCTGCATGGCACCCACGCTAACGTGTGCAAGTTTTACAGTCAAAGACCCAGCGGGCTAGGGAGGCAAAAGTCCTGTGTCTTGATGTTTTGTCATGTCTGCTCTTCAGCAAGATACAACTTTAAACAGAAAGCATAATTATTACAGTTTACGCAGTGCTCTGTTTCTGCATTTAATTCTCAAAATAGCTGGATGGAGGAAGGGAAACTGCTTGTGCTTTACCCAATCAATCCTATTACAGCCTCTGCAAGGCAGAATACTCCCAACTCCTCAGCTAACATTCAGATTAACACTGAGGTCAGCTTTGTGATTACTCCTGGTATTGGCTTTTTTAAGCAGAGTCAACATTAACAAGTGGGTTTGCTACAGAGGGGGGAAAGAATGTATTACAAGCAGGTATGAAAATACAAAGAAATGTAGGAAAAGTAAGCAAGGCAGCACCCCTGAGGGTGAAACTACAGGACTGTCTCATGAAGGAAACTATATGTGGAAAAGTAGGAGCAAGCATAGCAGCACAGGTAAATCAAGTCTCCGCATCAAATGAAATCTCTACACTTCCTCCCCCCCGTCTTCATTTCTCGTTTGTGCTGTTTCAGGTGAAAGGATTAGAGAACTAACAGAACTGAAAGTCCTGCTGGAGAAGATTTATTTCAAACAAGCATCTCACCAGCAAAAGCAGATTAAAAAAGGAGCCAGGTCTCATAAGGAGGAAAAGAGAACAGCCCTAGTTCACCAGCCAGTACACTTGCTACAAGAACTGCTCTTGGGGCAGTTCACAGCGCTCTTGCATTGAGAATATGCTGCAATGAACATGACCATCCTGCAGATACAGAAAGATCACCAATCAAATGCCATAATTACAAATATGACAGTGGCTCCCCTCCTATTCGGGTGCTGGCAGACTGAGAGTCTGAGTCTACTAAAGTAGGCCAATATCTTCCTTATTAACAAAGAAACTCTCCACCCTCAGTCCCTGCACTGCTTCCTTCTACCTCTCATGTAAAAAGACCTACGATGCTTTTATTCTCCATTCACTTTGCCTCTGCCCTATTTCTGAGGTCCCTTCGGCCTGAGTTTGCATACTTCTGAACCAGTGGCTGCTGTTACAGTTTTGATCCTTTCCCTGGCTGGTTTAGTTGCCTTTATTAGCTGCAGCATGTCTCCAAAGTTAGAGCTGTTTCTCTCAGCAGTCTCTCCTTTAACATGGAATAATACAGATTACAGCTGATTCTCTCCCTAATTAGAGGACTTCGAACATCACTGGAGTTACATATAGAGCTCACTCATTCAGTAGTGTAAGCACCTATTCCTCCTTTGTTTCTCAGTTTAGGGTATTTCTGGCACCTCAAACTATTCTCTCTCTAGCTTCCCTACCCCAAAAAAACAAACAAAAAAAACCCATGCACATGAATGAACTTTCCCAATTCCTCATTTTTATCTCCTCTGATCACTACATACAGCCCCAGCTCTTACTTTTACTGCATCACGAAGATGCAGGATTTGTGCAAATTGGTCAAAAAAAAAAAAATCCAACGTTCATTTTGCTTTGAGTCCCTCTTTGTTGCTTTTTAAACAAGTGAAGAAATGCCAAAGAGAAAAAAATAATACATTATCTTACTAGACCAATTACTGGCTACTACACAGGGGAAGACAAACACCATGAAAATACAGACTTGGAAAATAAACAAGACTTTAAGACTGTTATTTTCCAAGATTTTGGAAATATTTTTTATATGAAGGAATAAATAATAACAAAAAACACAACAGCAACACACAGGCAAGAGTCTGTCACAGTTTACTTTCGGCAAAGAAGCCTAACAGCCTCCAGCAACAAAAGCCACAGTTTTCTAGCCAAAGAAAAAACCCAGAATCCTCCTCCACCTCAAACAGGTTAAGCCATTTGCTATAGGGCCACAAGGAAGCTCAGGGATATTAGTGAATCGTAAAATAAGCAGAGGAACCATAACAATGAGAAAGATCTTACTAAGAAGTGTCAGGTATCCTGAGAGTGGAGGAACTGAGTCTTTCCAGACATCCCAACTTGAACTGAATGCTGAAGGCTTCATATCAAGTGGGATTCCGAGTACAGAGACACTTTTATAAGTGTTGGTTGCTGAGCACACAGCACAGTTTTTGATTGAGGCATGCTCACAGCTGGCAGGAACAGTATTGTCCAGTTTGGGATCTAGACAGATTTAGCAAGCTAAGAAATACAATGCTGGGGGGAGATATTCAAAGTGAGTTCCACAAGGAGTTTAGCAGCAAACTTTTACATTTTCATTTAATACAGAAAACATATGAGACCAAGGACGAAAAATTTTATACACTATAAAATTAGCAGGCTGTCCTACTAGTACACATTAGGATCAGGTCATCATAGAAGAACCACCAGATAACCCTGGGGATGGAGGGGTAACAAGTTCAGAAATTCAGTAGTGCCAGAAGCAAGACCACATGCTTGGGAACTAACAGAAAATTCTGTTAGTGGTGGCACAAGTGAGAAAGGGGAGTTGTAACACAAACCCCGATTACCACCACGATGAGACCATTCAAAGAGGGGAGGTGAATTCAGAATACATCCTGCACACAGGGCATGAGCTCCTGGTGCCCCCTTCCGATTCCTCCCCCCTGTAACCAACCTTCAGAGAAGAAACATCCGCAAATGACAAAATTCAGCAGGTTTTCTTTTGGTTTGGGGTTGGGTTTTTTTTTCATATAGGGATTGGCAAGTTTCCAAATTTAACGTTTTTAAAACACCTAAATTTTGGATGTTTGGAAACAGCTTGATACACTTTGCTCTACTTCACATGCTGTCTTCTGGGACACAGACTTTCTCTCACTGACTATTTGTACGATGCCAAGAAAACATCCCTCATCTTTGTTGGCTGAGTCCTCCTGACACCTCTGCGAAAGAAATAAAAAAAAAAAATAAAAAAATAACCTAATGAAATCCCGAAGAGGCCAGGATACTCATCCATACTCAATTCCCCCCTCCCATTTCTTGGAGAGGAAGGGTTGTTTACTTAATCAGAAGATTACATTCGTTGATCAAAGGATGAGGGGAATCCTCTCTACCTCGCACGCCCCATCCGCATGCAGATTTTGGACTACAGCCTCACTGAATCCCAGTGTACGGCAACACAAATGAACTACCCCTATATTAAGTCACCACATGTAATCCTGACAGCAACTCCAAGCTCTTGAGTTCCTCCTCCTCTGATCTCTCTTTCTCCTGCCTCCCTCTCCCTTTGCTTTGATGACTTTGACAGCCAAGTTCTTGGAGAGTTACTCCAGGTTACAACGTGTCACCTTTAATGGAATTCAAAGCTTTAATTCAGAAAGTGGCCACTCTTGACCTCTGGCCCCACTGCCACCCACTCTGCTGCCCCCCTCCTTTCTCCATCACCATGGAAATGAATAGCCCAGCGAAAAAATGGGAGCAGGCAAAGTCTAAAGCTTTTCACAGAGCCCCCAAAAGAAAGATGAATGAAACTCATTCATCACCGAGCAAGGGACCCAGAGAGCAACGCTGACTGAAAAGCAAGCCAGGGGGAAAGCAAGCAAGGGAGAGAGACAGACCAAGATAGAAAAGGTTACCTCATGCAGGAAGTTATGTGATTTGAAAAAGAAAAGCACAGGAGGTGTGAGGGAACATAGTCCACTTGCAAAAACTGCAGATTCCGCCAAGAAAAGATGCTGTTCTTTGGGGAGGAGGGATTATTTCCTCAGCCTCTTCCCCAGACAGAATTTCTTGTCAGACTATGAGGAAAGGATGGAAATTTTAGGGTAGAAGGGAGAAACGCCAGAAAAGAAATTGCAGTGAAAGCCTAAAAGATGGGCAACTCACTGCAAGGAAAAAATATCATTAGAAACAGAGCTGTGTTTGTAGTGTTTAAATTCCCTTAATCAACTCTCCTACTTCAGAGATATTTTGCCCCCAATGCATACACCTGCCTTTCCTCCCTATTACCTCTGCATCACATAGCTCGATTTGCATTGATAGGTGATATCAATCAAGTATCAAGGCAATTTTTAGCACTAGGGAGCAAACGCACTTAAGAGGCAATAGCTTATTCACTCAGACGTAGCACTGGTTTTCCAGTGTGACCCTCTTATTTCCCCATTTCTCGCAACCTCACTACAACTGCATTGGCAAAGAGCTCCTTCTTTCAGGGCATCTGAAACAGATGCACAGTAAAAGAAAAAAAAAAACAATAGAGTTAAATGACACCACGTATCCCAGCGTCAGATGAAGGAACGTGTGCTACTGCATGCTGTCCTACAGAGCTGAGGGAGCCCGCTGATGCCAGTGACAGGAAGGCAGGCAGGCAGAGAGAGAAAGAAAAGTCTGAGGTGCAGCAGCTCTAACGAGCTTACTTGACTGCACCACTCAAAAAAAAGGAGATAAGCAGGGCAGAAGGAAGGTAAGAAGTGGTGGCAAGTGATTCCCTAAACCCAGAATCTTTTGCAAAGATATTAGATAGCGGTGTCATAGATTATACTGGAATACTGATATCATTGATGACTTCCCAGAATAACCAGTCAAAACTGACCTCAAGAACACCAGAAATTTGGCACAAGCCAGCAGGGCACTTTGGGATGCTTATGGGAGAAAAGCTGTAAAGGGCAGATCTCAGTAAGAAGCAAATTCTTACCTAAGACTGCCTTCCTGCCTCATCCTGACAGAGAAATGATAATGTAGTTCTCCTTTTCACTGAACACCAGTCCAAAACTTACCTGTTTAATACAACTCAGAAGAGAGCCTACCTAGAGATTAAGTGATAACTCCAGGAGATAGTTGCCCCTTGCAGAGCAATTACCATTCTGAACCATGAGACCCGTTTTCCTCCTTCCGAAAGCTAATCGGGCATGTTTCTTTTTCATTCCCCCAATCCCTTTGCCACAATTTAATTCCTTTTTTTAGTGTTATGGTGAATAGGTATCACCCAAGAGGCAGGAATCATTAAACTTTATTCATTGTTAATTCAGTGAACAAGATGCCAAGCCAAGTGTCCTTGGAGCTACATTAGCACCTTTGGAGCTACATTAGCACCTCTGCTGGCCAGTGAGCTCAGACCCAGAGCTTACACTTGAGCTTCAGCTTTATGATAATCTGTATTAGCCTCCATGGTGGCTCATACTCTAGCTGTAGCCTGAGCTACTCCGCGGACTCCCCAGGGAGGGGAGTTCAGGCACACAAGGAGAAACGCTCACTTCAGTATATACAGTATATATTGGCCTGTGAGTCACAGTAAAAGGAACCCAGTATATTCACAAAGCCCTCTGAAAAAAAGAAAAGTGTAAGTGACAACTTGTATACAAATGAACTGAAACTAAAGCTGGCATTCTCCATTGCTCCCAAGTCTCTCTTCCACAGCTATCAGAATGTGTCTATCAGAAATGGAAGCAGGCACAGACAACGCCCCTTTTCATCTGCTGAATGTCTACTGTTGAGGTGGGGGTTTTACCCTGTTGCTTGTTTCCCGTTATTGGGGAATCATTCCCTCCAAATACCCAAAGGCTTGCCAAGACCGCAGATATCACCTGTTAAAGCTAGTGAAGCATATTTCACTACAGAAGGATGTCAGCACTGAAGGCACGATGCAGAATCACTGCTACCTCTCTACACCTCGTCCTTTGTGAGAAGCAGCTCTGCAGATGTGGAAGAGCCAGAAGTAACACTATAGGCTCATAGACTGAGGACAGAAGGGAGAGCACTGCAGCACAGCACAGAGAGAGAGGAAAGAGCCTAAGAAACATTACAGTGCTGCTCCTCGCATCTTGCCTCATCTTCCCCACTCCTCTGACCTGCAGATCTCTTCCTCTCTCCCCACCCCCATGGACCTGTAGCTTTGCCTGTTCAAAAGCTGGCTTGCAAACAGAAAGCAAGAGATCTCTTAGGAAAAGTTTTGCTAGTTATAACAAATTACTATTCATTCAGGGTTAATAGGATGATGCTATTCTACGCAGGCAGAGCAATCACACAGCTCTGGTCTAAAACAACTTGTGTTAGTGTTAAGAACAGATAACAGTAATATCTTAGTGAGGAATTACCCTCTAAATGGTTCTTCTCTCTGGTGGCCTCAGGCTAAGGCTTTGAATGGTCTTGAATGAAGATGTCTCTGGTTGATCCATGCTTAATTCCCACCGTAGGGAAGTTCATGTCAGCTCTGTGCTGCACATCTGTTTATGTTAAACAGACAGATTTTGGTAGCAGTAAATTGTGCCACAAATGTCTCCACAGAGGTGGGAAGCCTCATTTGGTCTTCAAAGTAACCAACTTCCTACAGTAAATTTTAAAACTTGAGTGCTCCAAACCATGAAGGACACCTGCATGTCATTAAGTACTTAATGCTGAGCATACAGCTTTCTGGGTCACCATCTGTTCAGCAAGAGCACCAGCTCCTGGCTGCTGTTCCCCAATTCAGTGTGCTCCAGGGTTTGAACTCTCGGCCTTGGCAGCTCACAACTACCCAAAAGGTAGCATGGATGGATCTTCTGTGTCAGCAATACAAATTGAAAACCAGTGTCCCAAGAGAGAACAATTCAACCAGGAAGAGCTCAGTAAAGTCTGTTTAAGGATTAGGAGTTAATCAGAATAGCTCATAACGTATATGCCTCTGTGTGTTGTATCTATTGCTGCCCTTCTAATCTCATCAAGATACCTGCTTATGGTAATACTTATTGTCTGTGTTGTTTAAACAAAGTTCTCTCCTGTGCTAGAAAGCTCGCTCTCTATCTAGGCAACAACTCACAAAAGAAAGTTTAAAATTAACACACCCTCACCTAAATGACAAAACATGTTGAAAATACTTTTTTGTAGCAATAGGAGGAGCTATCTGCATAAAGCTAGATAAGAAATACCTCATCGGCTCTAGAAATCCGGAATGACTTTCCCTCTGCTCCATAGGAGCCAGGTTGGCCCAATGCTGACACTTCTATCCGAAGTTTTCAGCCTAGAGCTTCAGCCTTTTGAAGTTGAAACACCAGATGGTTCCACTATATCAACATCATCATTAAATTAGGCAACATTAATCACAGAGATAAAACAAAAGGTAATGGGTCCTAATGGTCACTGGGGAAGCATGACCTTTGCATAGAACAAAACAGGAAAAAGCGGGAACAGAGGTTGCTCTAAGGCCTGGGGAACTGATGTAGGCTATAATGACTTTCCACATCACAGGCTTACAACTTCTGCTTTTTGCCCCCCTGCCCTCCCCACCCAAGTTGTATTACACATGAAAACTCAATTTAAGGAAATGTACTTTGTGAAACAGTTCCATATTCTCAGAGAGAGGAACAAACAAGTTTTTCCCATTTAGGAAAATCCTATTTGGGATTTGATCTTTCAGAATCTTCTTAAATAAAGCCAACAATTTATTGTAACTACAGCCAGCGCTCAAACTGAATGAGAGTTCAAAGCTGCTAAGCTCCTTCATTCTTCTCAATGAGAGGAAAATGAGCATTTCTCTTGATTCTAGAAACAGAACTGGCTTATCTACATGATTAGAAAAGCATAAAGGTCCCTCAATTCCATGAGCAAAAGGAGGCCAACAAAGCTGACATCCTCCTCCTCTCTAAGGCCTCTCTGTCCTCAGTCTTGCAAAATCCAGAAGACCTCCTTATCCCTGCATACCTGGCACATTTCCCAACTAAAAGCAGGCAAGAAATAGCACACAATGGTGTGGATACTCTTACCTGAACTGGCAACATCTTAGTTTGACTTAGTTTATTTCCATCTAAAGAGATTTGTTTACATTAAAAAATAGACACAGTCTACCTATCTCACAAATGCCTGTTTTTCTTCATTCAGATTCACGTTTCTAAGAGGCTTTATACAGGCAAGACCTAAACACAGTAAGACAATGCTCGGATGGAGACGAGGGTTTCAGGAATAAGGGCTGTGGCCTGCCTGTCTGCTATCAAGAAAATCATCCTTGACTGGAAAGCACACATTTACCTACCATTCCACTAAAGCAAGGTAAGCGGGGGGGGGGGGGGGGGG
>VZSZ01009170.1:1172602-1188621 GCA_013398815.1 Ibidorhyncha struthersii
AGGAGAAAAAAGGAGAAAAAAAGAGCTGCACTGCCACGCCAGTCATCTGTGTCATCACTGTATCATCACATAATGCCACCCCCACCACCACGCTGCCAGCGTTGCTTAACCACTACCTGTGGCATCCGCCCTTTATCCCAGCCATTCCACCTGCCATCCCAAGCCTGGCCCTGGGAGAAGGGTATAACAGGGCAGCAGCTCAGCTGGTTTTACGTTGAATGTTAGACAGGGATGCTCCTTGGCATGTTGTGCCTTGGTTTGTCATGGCACATCATAGACATTCTTTGCCCTGAGGTTTAGAGCACCTTGTAATCCTCTTCTGTCCTTTCTTGGACACCACCTCCATCTGCCTTGATAGTTATGGCAGATGTCGCAGGAACCCAAATGCTGCAAGAGCCCTCCACCCAAAAAACCCAGTCTCCAAAGGGGCAGATGTTGAAGTAGCACAAAATGCGATCAAACATATTCTGGCCACTACACGTGATTCTCACTTGGAGATACAAGTTCTCAGGCAAAATGTGTCGTGACTGAAAGCATCCAGTAGCTAGGTCAGCCCCTGTGCAAGGAAGTTGTTAGTGACCCATACAAACCACGACTAAAGGTCAGCTGTGCTGGAACGACTGGGTGAGCAGATGAACACTCAGCATCCTCGGCAGCGTTCAGAAACCGCAGTCAGATCTTCTCCTGCGATCCTACAACCATGTTTCCAAATGTTATGCGTGCACATTTTATCAACCCCAGAGGACGGCATGTTTCATTTCTCTGTGGAAAAAAAAACCTCTCTCAATTGCAGAGAAACCATCCGATTTGTCAGGATCATTTGAACTTTTACTGTGCTTGTGACCTCTGTTGCTGTGATTTGCAAGTTCTACACATGGGCCTTCAGCTCCACCATGCAAACAGGGAAGGAAAAGAATGGGATCAATGGCAGGTTACACTGGGGCCTCGCAGAGCTGCCGGCAAACCACACGTATGGAAAAGCACACCATAAGACAATGTCATGAATGCTGCGTGAGCCGAGGGAGGGGGAACACCAGAGCAGCAGGGTACACTAGCATTATCGGTGGGCTAATCTGACACTGCTGTGTCAACAGAGCCATCAAACCCATATTGCCACCGGCCAAAGCTGAAGGCTCGCTCCCATCCCAGGAGGCCAGTGGTCTTTGTTTCTACCCACCGTATGACAAAAACGTTTTCACTGAGCTCTGATCAGCACACTACGTTTTTCTCTTCTCTCCCCCACCAAATCCCCTAACTGTGCGGTTCGGCCCAGCAGCAATAGCAGCTGGATGTGAAACACAGGTGTGCTACTAAGAGATGTCAAGTTCCTTAATTTCCAAAGCCTACGTGCAGTGGACTATCATTAAAGCCAGTCACGTTTTTCTTCTCACTCCACCTAAACAATGATTTACTTTAAACAAAAGCTACTTGTTGTCACCCCTTCATTTGCCATGCTCAGAGGCATCATAGGCAAGTGATCTAAAAGCACCATCATTAGAAGCAGGAGGTTAACTGCAGCCTTGGTTGGCTTCTGTTACTCCTGATGCTGCGTGTGTCACGGCAAAAGCTGTAACGCATTTAGCCACTCGCATGATGACAAGGAGCACTAAGCCCTTGTGCCCATTCACAGCACCCTGCATAAAAGCCACTTGAGCTCATCAAGAATAGGAAGGAGCTTTTTCTTAAGCCCAGCCCAATCCAGTTAACAGGCTTATATGGAAATGCTGAGAGACAGGGCTTACAAGTGGCAATGCACCTAACTCACACACACTAGTGTGCTAAAAACTAAGGCAGAACGACTGTACACACCACCTAGGTGAGGTCCGTAACTGCCTCCTTCCTCTCTATATATTCCTTTACACGTGCTTTTCACTAAAGACACAAATTTAAAAAGGGGCTCGAGTAGCCTTTGCGATTAGTAATCATCACTATAAATCTTGTTCCACTAGCGCAAAAAAAAAAAATTATCCTGTTAAATACAGAATCTCATTTCTGTCTTCTGATCAATTAGCCTTCCCTTCCCGCTTTTGGCATATGTTTGTGTAAGTTGATTTGCTTCTGCTAAAGAGATGCCAGGGTGCATCAAAACAGAAAAAAAGATGCACTGAGGCTTTAAGATAGTAGTGCATTATCACCAGCTCATGTCACAACAATCCCCTGTATCCCTCACTCCATCTGTGCACCGCGATGCAACCTGGGGAGGGGGTTGTTCCTGACCTTCTGCTGAGGGGCAAACACGTACACAGGTGCACAAACCCTGTCCTCCCCCCCACCGCAGAGGATGAGGGATAGCTCCAAAATGACGGATGCAACAAAAGGTGCCTCCCGTTCAAAAATCCAAAGATTTGCTTGGGGATTCATTACTTAAAAGGTAATAACCTTACAGTACCTGTAACCTCAACTTGCCAAGTCTTGATTTTCCATAATAGAAATCCCAGGCGGCATCAACTTTTCACAGAATATATGACTAATTCTAGGAGTTAAATGAAAGACATTTTAGAAGTATAAGTGTTACTACACGGAGTTAGTATTAAAAATATTCTCTGTGAGATGCAGGGAGACTAAGTCAGCATCAAATTAATTGAACACAGCCAGACTTAAGGGAAAATGGGTAGTTTTCACAGGATATTCCAACTCTGACAACATGCTTGTTTTCAAATAGTTGTCCATTTACCACAGCTGGAAAGCATGCGGGCATCAAATTAGATGTACATGAGTGCAATCAGCTTGCATTTCTGCTATCACAAACAGCTTCCCGGAGCACAGTTTATTCAAGTGTTATTCAAAAAAAAGCAGTAACACAAGAAGTGTTAATGACAGATTACATAGCCAATCTAAATCATAATGAACCTATATATTTATATATGTGTTTAGTTGCTTTGGTGGACTTTAGGTCAGGCCTTTAGTAGGCTTAAAGTAGAAAACATACAATCTTGAGCTATACTGGCAGATACACACCAAGCAAGAAGGAGAAAGAAGTCAGAAGTATAAATCTTACTTTGCAGGCTCTTTTCAATGAGCATTTCCTTGCAGGGAGGTACTTTAGGGGAGTGTTTCTAACTGCAAATTCTGAGCTACAGTCTCAAGGATGGTAGAACGCAAGCCTCCGATTCAGACCAGAGACGATCGATGTTAAATACTTGGTGATCAAATGATGACAACATTACCATTTTCTAGAAATGTGAAAATGTAATAATTTTTTATAAGTGTTTTCTTGTCAGCATAACCAATTCATATGGTGGCAGCTGGTTTGAAGCTTGCAGAAGGAAAGGCTACAATAAATTAGTCCCCAAAAATGGAGAAGTATTGATTCAGGAATAAGACAGGGCTACTTTTCTACACTAATTTCCAAAGGGAAAATTGCCACAGTTTGGATACATTTCCATGGGATGTAAACATAAAATTCTCACAATCTTTTGAGATCTTCACCCCAAAGTTACTGCATGATTATGACAGATACTATGACTGGGAGGTCGTCACCAGTCTTACGAAAACCAGGTTTCAAGAAGCACAGTATTTGGGAGTCACTTCTTTCTATTCCCTGTGAGCCTTCCCTTAATAAAGCATGCAAGGAATGAGCCAGGATATTCTGAAAGCATGCCAAATTGCATTCACTGACAATATTCCTGCCCACCCATCCCCTCCAAAAAAAAGAAAAGAAAATACTTTTTAAATGCAGTTTAAGAATTCATTCACTCACAAAATATTTTTAAAAGAAAGAAAATGGGACTCCAGCCCAAGTGAAACTAATGGGAGAGAACAACTTTGGCAGGTGAGATGCAAAATGGAGATTAAGAGGTACAAGAGCAGGGTTGAGGAACAAGGAGGCAAATACATAGTGACAAGTAATAAGGCATTCCTTAAGCACACAGGAAACGAACTCTAGAAGAGCCGGTGGGTCTTGCAGACTGTACCACAGACTACCCTGACACAAAGAAGTCAATGAAGGCAGAAGAAGAGATTGCACAGAAGTTAAATGGCTCCTCTGCTTCCGTTTTCACTACAAAGCAGAGAAGAGAGATGCATGCCCTAGGGTGATATGAGTAAAGAACTCAAGGCAGAACTGCCAGAGAGAGTTAGGGGAAATAAAATAAAGTAAATAGAAAAAGAAACAAGTCTAGAAGTTTGATTGCACTAAACTGCACTTCCAGAGCTGAGAAAAATCAATTAAAGGCAGGTGTAAACCAGCCAGCCTGAAACAGAAGCCCCAAAACCTGAAAAAGTCTGGAAAAGCACATTTTTCACAATGATAAATCATGCCTTGCTAATCTACAAGAATCCTTTAAAAACTTATCCTGGCTGGTTTTCACCAGATGCAAATTGTTTGGATTCTCAAAGACTGAAAACAAGCTATTAAGAGAGCTTGGTAATCTTGGGATAAGAGGTAAGGTTCTGTCACTCTTTAAATATTAGTCAAGGAACTGAGGATCCCTGGGTAAGAACAATACCCAGTTCTTCATATGGAAGCGGGGGTTGTAGCTCCCAAAGTTCAGCCTAGGATCAGGGTTGTCAAGTGCATTTATGAATTACCCAAAAGAAAGAATGAAAAACAAGGTAACAAAATGTGCTCCCATATAAAGCGGTATTAGTCAACAGTATGGAGGTTCTTGTCCTCACAACTACCCAGACAACTGGACAACACAAATATCCGATAAAATTCACCACAGACACATTGAAGTCTAATGGAACAAATACATATATACACATGCTTACATACCACTATGTACCAAAGTTCTGGAGACAAAAGACATCATATCCCTGTGCTTAGGGGAAGAGTCATTCCAGACTAGAAAAAACTTTCAAATAGCACTTCTAAATTTTTAAACTGTAATATGAAAAAAAGTTTGACTCTTGAAATTATAAGGCAATTCTAGAATGCCAGGCTAAGTTTCAACTAAATGTGTTCACTAAAATAAGGGCACTGTCAGATTCTTGTCTTCCCCTGCAATATGCTGCATACTTACCCAAGGAAGTGGTTGAGTCACCATCCCTGGAGGTATTTGAAAGATGTGTAGAGTGGTGCTTAGGGACATGGCTTAGTGGTGGACTTGGCAGTGTTAGGTTTACAGTTGGACTCGATGATCTTAGAATCGTTTAGAATCATAGAATCGTTAAGGTTGGAAGGGACCTTTAAGATCATCGAGTCCAACCATTAACCCAACCTGACAAAACCACTTCTAAACCATATCCCCAAGTACCACGTCTACTCTTTTTTTAAACACCTCCAGGGATGGCGAATCCACCACCTCCCTGGGCAGCCTATTCCAATGCTGGATAACCCTTTCAGTGAAAAAAATTTTCCTAATATCCAACCTAAACCTCGCCTGGCTTAACTTGAACCCATTTCCTCTCGTCCTATCACTTGTCCCTAGGGAGAAGAGGTCAGTCCCCGTCTCTCTACAACCTCCCTTCAGGTACTTGTAGAGAGTGATAGGGTCTCCCCTCAGCCTCCTCTTCTCCAGGCCAAACAGCCCCAGTTCCCTCAGCCGTTCCTCATAAGACTTGTCCCCAGACCCCTCACCAGCTTCGTTGCCCTCCTCTGGACACGCTCCGACACCTCAATGTCTTTCTTGTAGTGAGGGGCCCAGAATTGAACACAGTACTCAAGGTGGGATCTCACCATTGCCGAGCCAATTTAGGTTGGAAGAGACCTTTACGATTCTCTGAATTGCGAGCACACCTAGAAATAAACAATCTGAAACATTTTGCTGATTTCGAACAAGGCGTGGGGCTGTAAAAGGCCACTGAAAACAAGAAACATGAGAGAATGTGTAATATTTACGAAGGGTAACCTACTACTCTATTTAAATAGAAGAGAGGTTAAAGCAAAGAGAAGTTCAGGTTATGAAAATAAGGACATTAGAGACACAGGAATTTAGACCTAAGGAAACCTCAGCTATTCAGAGTTATGGAAATACATCTTCAAAACCAAAACAGCTTGGGTGTGGTTTATCTGTTTGGGGAAAAATCCATTTCAGATCTATGCACATTTAAAGCTAAGGAAGATGAACACTACTTGCAAAGAGTTTTAAGCAGTCACATAACCCTGGTCTTAGAGAACTCAACCCACCCTCTTCCATCCACTTTTCCATCTTATACAATCGGACTGCTAGTCACAGGGTGTGATCCGTGCCTTAGAAAAATCCAGACCTATTTCACAGCCTGATACAGCTTCTGCTATAGAAGCGCTAGCAACCTTCAACGGTTTAGCTTTGCAGGGCAGCAAGTGGGACCGGACCAGAATCTGAGCAAGGAAAGTAGAGAAGTAGACAAGGCTGCGCAATGGAGACAGCTCACCTGGCAGCAGCTGCCACAGCTTGGAAGTTCTCCTAGTCCAAAAAGTTTTTAGACCTAGAGTACTTTTTTAAACCTGGAGGAACAGAGGACAGATATCACAGAATCACAGAATAGTCAGGGTTGGAAGGGACCTCTGGAGATCATCTAGTCCAACCCCCCCGCCAGAGCAGGGTCACCTACAACAGGTATAAATGAGAATAAAGAGAATATCCCTTTTATTTCACACAAATCACACGCTGCATCATGCAGTGAAGACTATCCTTATTCAAGGCTAAGGGTCAACTTAACACTGAACAAGGCCCAAATGTCTTCTGCAACAGAAGCTATGATTATATAGGGAGGAAAAAAAAAAAAAAGAAAAAAATCCCAAACACCACATCCTGTGGAACAACTGAAAAGAACATGCACAAGTCCTTGGGGAAAAAATGGAATCAAAATTCCTTTTCTATTCAATGCTAGAATAGTAATAATTGTAAATAACAACTATAAATTATTACAATTGTTTACAATTTTTCTGTAAAGAAATAATTTTGCAATAATTTACAATTATTAAAATTGCTTACACATGCTTATAATTATTACAATTACAATACAATTAAAATTGTACATATAAATTATATTCTAGTTTTCAAAGGTATACTTTGAAAAAAAATGTAAACTCATCAGAAAAGGATAAATTTGAGAAAGTGTTCCTTATTCCCCACTGCTCTATACTATACCACTCTTTTTGTGAGACACAATGAACAGCATCAGCTGGACATCATAAGATATCATTAAGAGCTCACTGTAGCCAATATACCTATCTCGTATGTAGGCTCGAGTTCTTGTTTCCATTCCCTCAATACCCAATTAAGCACTGCAAGTGTTCAGATACACACTAGAATTTCACTGACCTGGAAGAAAAATCTTTGATTCAGTAACTCAAAAATTTCCATTTTTATAAGACTGATGTGAAATATTTCAACCTCAGTTTTTCTTGACTTACACAGATAATTTGCACTTCACAGACTTCTCCTGCTTTGGGTTTTTTGTTTGTTGCAGAATTTCCTATTTAAATAAGACAAGAAATTCCCACCTACAATTACTTGAGAAATATCAGTTGGTAAAATCTTAACTAGAATTAGAGCCTTATTGCACATGCTGAAAGTGTCAATACAGAAAGATGCGAACTTGTCATTTATAGTACGTGTTGTGCAATTGGAAAGTCTAAAGTTAGATAACACTTTTTTGCTACACAGCCCTACAGTTTGGAAAGTTTCTCCAAACAGAGACGCGCTTTTGCTGCATAAAGCACAATGTTGGGGCTAAGTGTCTACACATCTCATTTGTTTTCTCTATTGAAACCCAGTCTCCATAGCCACTCAACCTACAGTTGTGGTTAGCACAAGAAAGAGGTGTTCTTATTTAAAGGACTACGTCCTTGTACGTATAGTCATAAATAATTCAAACTAAACAATAGTACCTAGCAATTAAATGAACAAAGAAAGTGCTGTAATATACAACCTTTGCTTTCTAGTCCTTTCCTTGTACAGCAGTATTCAATCTCCAGCCATTCTCAAGAGCTCTCACCCTTTGTGAAAATTAGCACAGAGATGCTGTATTTGGGCACAGAGAAGCAGTCAAAGAAAGGCCAGGACCGTGTCGCGCATCATGCTAAAGATTAAGAAGAGGTGTTTGTAAATATTCTCAGTAGCAAAATATTAAAAGGATCTGTAAATGTTTTTTCAAAGCAACCTTAAAGTAACTTTTCTAGATCAACGTTATGCTTAAGAGGAAGGAGTTCACCCACTTTTCCTCCCATTCACACCCCTTTTTGAATTTCAGGGTTTTTTCATCCTGAAAATATGACTAATTTGGCAGGTAGTTAGGGACAAGGAGAGAAAACGTTCCCCAATTTCCTACATTTCTGATTCCAGACAGCTCTACAAAACCATTTCAGATGTTAAGCCCAGAAGTTTTCCCCCTTTAGAGGTAAAACCGAGGGCTGATCCCAGCAGGCAGACAGCAGCCTCCACCTCTCATCAGGATAAAGTCCGAACCTTCACAACACCAGTCACACAAGGACAGGTTTTGGCAAGGGGTTATGCCCGGCCCACACCGTGCCTCAGAAAGGCTTCTACATTTACACTGGTCTACATAAATCCCACTGTTCTCAGTGAGGTAACTCACAGCCCAGAAAGCTGTTGCAATGCCCGAGACGCGCAAAGACTATAGCTCAACTTACAAGCCAGCGAGAGAAGAGACTGACACCTCTTAAAACACGTACACCTATAATCCCAGTGGCCACTCAACACTAACGAGTCCAAAACACAAACTAAACTCCACGTCCCATTTAAAGACAGGTTCTTGAGCTAACAAACACGAAGGGAACGGAGCTTGCCTTTTCTTCTTTATCACGCCGCAAACACGGTTCCCACGCTATTTTGCAAGTGCGGGGACATTCCTCAGAACCAGTCTCAATGTAGACACCCCTATTTAGGCAGCCCGTAATTCCTGCAGCTCTTTATAAATCCTCTGCTGGTGGGTGATCTATTGATGATTAGTAACAGAAGGAAAACGAGAGCAGCCTTTAGGCTCCTCTGAACTCTGTTGGTCTTTGGTCAAACTGGCCAGAAGATCACTATACCATAGCTGGCTCCCCTATGGCTTTCTGCTGGGTTGGGTTTTTTTTCCCCTGCTGCATAAGTGTGCCTAGAAGAGGAGGAGGCCTGCAGCACGGAGCAAGTATGCTAATGCCATATCATACTAACTGCCATGCCAACGGCAATCACACACACACCCGCTCACACGCTTCTGCCAAATAATCACTTAAGCAAGCATCAGCTACAAAGATTAGCAAAAGCATCTGACAACGCGCAAATCAGACAAGAAACATGGGCTGAAGGGACAGCTTAGGAAAGTGAGGATTTAATAAGTGAAATGACATGAAGCTCCTGAATCTAAGCTTGCAGTGTTTTTGGAAGATTTCTGAAAATCCTATCTGTTGGCCTTAGATTTTTTTTTTTTCCACCCTTCAGTCCCTACCGCATATCAGCTGCACCCAGGCAGGCTTCTAATAAAAGCAAGTGACTCTTGCGCAAACAAAAACATCTCTGTGACCTCTGGGAAGGCAGCAATCCAAGCAAACAACCAGGCAGTCAGGTGGCACAAGCTACTGGGAAGCAATCAGAGCATCTCAGGGGCCTTTCGTCAGCACCAGAAGGGAAGCTAAGCCACTGCCATAGAAGACTGGGTTTCCAGGAGAAACCACCCTAGGTAGAACAAGAAGTTCAGACTATTTCTGTTTAATATAGTGGGGGTGAGGAGGCTGCTTTTGAACATGCAATTTTTATTGTTCAAACTAAAGGAACAAAGTGGTTTCCCACCAGAATTAAGGCAGAGTATCAGAACAATCTCTTGATTTGTCTTAATTCACTAAGATGTGCTTCACTCCAAAGGCACTTTCAATGAAAGTAATGAAATTCTGCTGCAAGAAGTGCAAGAAGATTCACAAACATTTACCAGATTATAACTCATTTGTGTCTTTTTTTGAAGAATTTGTCACCAAAACAAAGGGATGGACTCCCTTTCTAAATCTTAGGCTGAATTCTATAGTCCTTATTCTAATGAAGCTCTCGCTAAAGCATCAACCTTGCCTGAAAAATAGCTGGAGGATGTGTGCCTGGTTTAGTATTAATTTCTGCTTGACAGGAAGAATATGATTTTTAGTGAGCTGAAAAAGATCTCAATTTGGAAATGGATGAAGTTCAATTGTCCAAAAGCAAACTATGACCTAGTAGTGCCATAACACTGCAGAGACAGCACCATATTAGAGGTGACATCTTTCTACCAAGGCTATTTCTAAGTCCCTTCCTGTATCACTTTCAAAGACGGATGACCTTTCTTAAGAGATCCATCCATTACCAGCTAACAAAGTGCCTACAAGAGCACCACAGAAATGTTAAAATGGGCATTTTGAGCCAATGTCACTCTTCCCACTGTTGCTTGCACACTGCAAACCTGTAAAAAAAAAAAAAAAAAAAAAAAAAAAAAAAAAAACCCNGTTTTTTAAATACAAAGGTTTTGATATAAGAACTACCTACACACAGTATTAAGCACATTTTGGGTGCTCCTGTCACTGAGGCAAAGATGCTCCAGACTGTGAGCCTTCTGTTGCTGGCTACAGATGGGCGCATACATTTGCATTGCACTACTAAGACTCTTTTGCACTTTGAGATACAGGATGTGTGAGAAGTATAGCTAAAAAAAAAATAAATACATAAATAAATCTGTTATACTAGTAATCCAGTCGAAACAAGGAAGCTTTAAATGCAATAGTCAGACCATCTTTAGTTGGTTATGAAACTAATGCCAATGTTCACATGGTTCTGAGAAACAAAACCCAAGAACAAAACAGGTTTTGTGCCTGATATCCCATGGAACTGAATTTGAGAAGCAAGTTCAGTCATTTTCATTGCTTGCAATCCCACAGGGACCCTCTGACTTCCTTACTGCTTGTGTCAATAAACAGGGAATTCCTCCCTTCTTCTATACCCATAGAGCACAATTATCTGGTTTTTACCTTTCTAATCCTTAGGGACAGCCTAAGGCAACAGGCAGACAGAGGTAGCAAAGTCAGATGGTGATGACAACAGCAGAGTGGTCTATTTTCCTTAATGAACTCAGAAAATCAAGACCAACTTAAGCCTGAGATGTAGGCTACCTCCACCTCATTGCCAGCATCCCTAGTACTCTGCCCATCTCCACTGCCAGCTGGACCAGCCCTACTAAGTCAACAGAGCATCAGCCCAGGTGCGTAGAGAGAGGCTTGCTAAAGGAAAGAAGAGCCCACCCAGCCTCCTCTTCCCTCCCAGTTGTTCTGTATGGTTTTATTCCCGGGGGAGGAACTTGTACAGATAGTGAGTTGCTCCAAAAATATTGTTTGAAGATGGCAAAAATTCTATTTCGTTTATGCTGTTAGCTAGCTGTGGACCAGTGTCAAAAGAAGCATTTGGACTGGGGTATCAGAGAATTTCCCCTCTTTCTCTTCCCTCCCCACAGGCACTTAGCAATAGTATCATCTACAACTAAATAGGGGATGTTTACAAGGTCCAAGCTACACTGGAACTCTGTAGAAACTAATGAGGAAGGAAGATTTTTATAACTCTTGTGAAATGTTTAATGAGCTCTGAAATATTGCTGGCAGCCCTCAGAGGAGAAAGGTCCCATTTAAAATTGAACTTTGCAGTTCACTAAGTGGCAGTGGACTGGAGCACCAATCACTATTTATTTTCAGAGACTATTTTTATCAGAAAATCCCCAACTCCTGTAATGCTCTTCTGCTCTAAAAGTCTTTACCCCTCTGTTGCAGCTGCTGTGCAATCAATGGCACTTGCCAAGAAACATGCTCCTAGGGCCCAAATTAACATATTAATACATTTTTCTTAATGCAATGAAACTGGATTTTGCCTCAGACATAGTCAGCTCTAGTCCTCACCTCCAGAGGTTATCCACACTGAAACCAGAATCTGCTATTGTGGGAAGGCAAGGAAGGGCAGAGGCTTTTTGGAGTGGAGGGACGGAGGGGGTGGAAATCACCTGGCTGCGTCAGTAATATATCTAGTTCTTTATTATATTCACATTCCCCCTTCTCATCTCCCATGAAACTGCCTACAGCTGTGTTCTCTCAACCTTCAGTCTGAAAGACATTAAAAAGCAGTCTGCAAGATGACTACAGTTTTTAAAAAGTCACTCCCACATATGTAAGCAAGCAAGGAAATGAGAAAATTAAAAAAAAAAAAAAAAAAAAAAAAAACAGAAAAACATCATGGTGCCACTGCAGGAGGTACAGCCAGATATTTTAAAAGGTTCAGTGGTTCAACTCCTTGGAATAAAATAAGGTGAGATATATTGGCCAAGAGTGTCTCGTTTGGGAAAGTGCCACTGACCCTTTCTACCATGATGAGGTAAGCCATTGCCGAAAACTTAACAAACTAAACTACTTTAATACCACTCCATCAAACACCACCTGCAACAGGGCCTTTTAAGTCTTAAAGGTCCCTGCTTTTCACTAGTGGAAAGACTGTAGGAGCCTGAAGAGGGTCTGAAAAGTATTAATGAACTTGGCATCACAAAATCAGTTCTTCTGGCAACTGAGAGCAAACAAAATTTTAAGCAGCAAATTCCAATCCTGACTGCCAACTCTTATTTCATGGGTTGGATCAAGCTCATGTTAAAGGTAGCGGGATTAAAGAGTTTCTCCAGCTGATGACCATCTCAGTTTGATACAAGATCAACGGTTTGCAAAGCATATTTAAATAATAATAATAAAAAAATAAAATCTACTGGTCTTTATTTAGTGTCTATTCCTGTTGGCACAAATAACAGGTTATCAGTCCCTTCGAAGTTAATGATACACAGAAGATACGCCTTTTCTCATCTCGTTTAGTTGCTGCTATGTCAATCCACAGAGACACCGCCATATCGTTTCTTACGCAACTACAATGCTCTGTGGGTTATTGTAGTAAAACACAAACATCCCCATAACAGAAGACATGGCTCGCTCTTTTAATTTCATTTTTCCACAGTGTTTCTGCTGAAGAAAGCTAATCAAACTTCCCTCAACTCTCCTCAAATGCACATTGAACACTTGACAATGCCCACTCTTCTATTTTCCTCTCCACAGCTCCATCGCAGAGGACCCTCTATGCATTCAGAGCAGCACAATGGAGAATGATTTCCAAAGCATTAACTTGGAGCCATTGAGACTTGGATGTTTTCAAAATGACTCTATTGTGCTCAAAGGATTCTAGACTACCCCAGCTACTCTAGAAGAGAGTCTTTTTCCCTTTCTCCAAACGTCCATCCCTTGAGCCATCCCTGGAGTGCATTGTTGGGGCTGATTCCTTAGTGCAGCGAGTTCCATCAGTCAAAGCTCAACAGATACAAATAATATCAGGATATGGATATAAATTAGTGCGACAGACCCTAAGTAGTTTTGACAGGTTTAGTAAGTATATATAGCGACACAGAATGCTATTCCTGCTGTCAGACATCAATATGTAGACAGAAGATCGGGGGCACCATGGAAACTCAGCGACATAAGAGTGGTATTGATTGGATAGAAAATGAGGCTGCAATTTAAGCTTAAGGCTGCCAGAGATGCCAAGAATGGAGAATGACCTCCAGCAGTGAATTTTCAGCATAAGCTCCCTGTGAACAAGCCAGTCCAAGAAGGATAAATCAGGGACAAGCTCACCAGGGATATGGGTCGACCGAATGCAGGCTACCCCAAGCAGATGAGAATCACCCTGTGTGTGCGCGCGTTACAGTGACCTAGTTCGTTCAAAGACAGCATTTTGAATGGTTTATTATGGAGGCTTGAAACAAAGAGATTTCCTCAATTAAAGTGCTGAAATGAATCCTCTAAATGAAAATGCTTTTGATACACTGATCAGCAAGAGGTTGTAAATATTGAAGCAAAGCATACATTGTTAGAGACCAGTTCCCACAGAAAACACCACAGTTGGGAATGTAGGTAATGAGGGGGTCCAAACGGAGCAGGAGGTTTCGTGAGCGATGCCAGCTCCCTCCCTAACGTCCCAGTCTTACACTGAAACACTTGCTACCACTATGACACTCGATAAATCATATCTTCCCTGCCACAAAAACGCACTTAAATAAAATAGAGTATGAGTTAAGGGAGTGTATTTTCAGAGCTCCTGTAAAAGATTATTTTTAATTGTTATCTGAGGACTCAGGAACAACCGTTCCCAGAAGGATAGAGAAGAAACATAGGACATGTCAGGGAAATACCTTGCTGGAGCCGCAACTGCTGGAAGTCAGCTAAGTAGTAGTATTCACATTAGCTACAGAAAGATGAATCTACACAAAACATCCATCAGTACAGCCATGTCAGAGGTGAGATAAGCCTCCAAAGCGTCCTCAGTGTCAATATGGGCATAGAGGAATACAGGCATATGGCACTGGGATAGCAGCACTATGTTTTGTAATACTATAGTAAGACCAACCTTCTGCTGGCAAGGATGTATCAGCCACAGACTGCATCTCAAATAACTGGTGATAGACATCTGGATAATTGCAAAAAGTCTGTTTTTCTTAGGCCACTTCTACACTATAAACAAAGACTTGTCGTTTGTTAAACATTTGTTGCTGGCTTCCTTTTTTTCCACCTAAGAGCTTGCTCTGGAGCACATTAAAGTCAGTAAGTTTCTGTCCTTCAATTTCATCCAAAGCTTCATATGTAATAAGTCACCAAAGAGTTTAGCTTAGCCTAGAGACAGAGGTATATTAAACTACTGCTTTGTTTCTCTTTAGGGAGAGTCACTAAACTATGCAGCAGGTTTTTTGTTGCTGCTTTGGCGGGGTTTTTTTGTCTTCTCCGGTGAAGTACTTTCTCCACTTCCAAATTTTCATTACTACAGCAAATTAATAAATTTTGTCACAAATACGCAGATTCCTTTTTCCCTTCAGACCATTTCTCTTGATCAAAAGTTCAGACTTTTTTTTTTTTATTCTTATTTCTTTGCAGGGAGGAAACAGAAATACACAGAAAAAAAACCCATGAATTTTGCTTTGTAGATCAGCTCAAGCACACTGTCCAGAAAATGTAGAAGACAAGTATTTCTTTATAACAACTTCTCCCAAATCCTTCCCTTTTCTCTCTCTGTCCCTTCCCTCCTCCTCCCTAATATAAGCAGTTACATACTCAGTCTATTTCTTTTCCAATAAGTTGAACCTGGCTAAAAGCTCAGAACAATCAAGCCCCAAGGGGAAACCAAGGAAACGGCCGAGAGTCCAAGAGTTGCTGAGCCACAGGTAAAACGTTGTTCCACTGTCACAGAAGTCATTTAGGGCAAACGGGATCTAGTTAAAACACCTACCACTACCCATAGCTGCAGGGTTATCTCACAGAGAGAGATTTAATGCATGTCGTAAATGCTTCCACAATGCTCCTAAGAACCAACTAGTCTCTAGGGTTTACATCCTAAAATCCAGCTTCAGCACGTACCGCTAAGCTAATGCGCAGCTGACACTCACCGCCCAGGCAAACCACTTGCTGTGTGGATGAGAGAAGCCTGCTACAGCCAACTGGAACAAGTAAAAGGCGCAGATGAGCTCCCAAAGAATGAAGACTACCTTTACTCTCTACTTTGAAAGAGGGGAGGATGAATGAGGGTAAGGAGTTAGAAGCATCAACATTGGAGACCATAACGCATTTGCAAAATAATGCGTATGCTCAACAGGAGGAAACCGCGTCTTCACCATTGTTAACTCCGATTTTCTCCCAACCTATCCCTCCAGAGGAAATAGAAGACACAAATTAACGACGGCAAATTTAAAAAGATCTATCAGCACTTGCTAGATTCAGTTGTTCCACCAAAAGTAAACTAGGGATGAGAAGGCTAAGTCCCAAGAAAAATAGCAGTTAAAAGCACTCGGTTTGAGGGTACAATTTAACCTCGTTATCCCGAGTCTCCACCGGGACATTCCTGGCACAAGGCAACCGGGACCTGCAGGGGGTTTGCAGCTCTGGGGTCACTCCGCTGCCCTTTTGTCCTCTCGAAACGGACCAGCCCCTGGGCTCCTGCCTCCCTTCCCCGCTGGGTCACGGCCCCCACCACCACCTCTCTCCTCCTCACCCTTCCTTGGCTTTTTAACGCTCCCACGTACCGACCCACCGCCGCCACCCCGAGCGGGGCGCCCGTCGAGCGCGGCAGCGA
>VZSZ01009170.1:1189418-1201204 GCA_013398815.1 Ibidorhyncha struthersii
GAAGGAGGGGGGGAGGGACGCGGGGGGGGCGGGACGGGTCCGGGGGTGCTCCGCTGGTGGACGGTCTCGGGGGCAGCTCCCCTTGAGTCGAGGGAGAGCCCGACCCGTCGGCCGGTAACGGGCTTGTAAGCCCAGGCAACTTCCCCTCCTCTTCATCACGGCACCCCGGCCGCTGAGAGGGGGGAGCCAGGGGGGGCACCTCACGGTACCCTCCGGCCGGTACGGGGGTTCTCCGGGGCTTCAACTACCTTTCCAGGCATAGACATCCACAGCAGTTGCCCGGGTAGCCTTTGGCTGTTGGAGTTTGGGGAGCTTTAACTTTAGCCCCACTGACACCCAGCTTGCCACTCTGCCCGTGACAGTGTGGGACTGGACATACTGCTGGGGGGGGACACCTCCAAAAAAAAAAGAAAGAAAAACACAGCTTTTCATTTCAACTTGGGCTGAAAGTGCCATGACAGTAACAACTTTTGTCACGGTGTTTCAACACTTCTGGTTGTGGCGGTTGCTGGAGTTAATAGCAAGGCTTTCATTTAGGAGCAGGCTTTTCCAGCTATTTAGGGTCGTTACATCCATTGAATAAGAGTGATCCCCAATCCGCAGCTTAATTTAAAACTAAGCGGACTTGTTCCAAACTGCAGGCAATTTCTGTGTAATTCCCCATCCCCAGAACAAGCCTCTGCCGTGATGTGAAAGACTGGGCCCATTGACTGCTTGGGTCTCAGCTGGGGTCGCAGCTCGCAGCTCCTGCTCCAGGTTTGCACGGAAATCCAGTTCAGATTCTTCTCCTGTTTCCCAAGGAATGAGCTAAAAAAGTAATTCGTCTGGCACCGTACACATTGCATCATCTAACACCTACCATCTGTGACAATGAAAAGCACTGTGCGGCTAGTCCCAGCGTGGGCAATTGCACCCACCTGGAGCCTTTCTTAGTAAAGTAAACTACTCCCTTCCATCCACACCTTGGCATCTTCTTTTCATCACACAGTTATGTGCTTAGTCCTGGCATGGCTGTTCAGGATTTGCACCACCGGCAGATTTAACGACAGTGATGTAATTTAAAACAACAGCTTTGATTTGCGGTGTGAAGCGGTGGCTTGAGATGGAGAGAATATTCTTTCTAGCAGCTGGACAAGTGGAAATGAGCACTCAATAGTAAATTTCGTCTTCATGTTTCAGAGCGTGCAGACTGAATGGGTCCTTGATAGGTAACTTGCACCTTCCTGAGGGCTTCTCAATGAAATCCTGGCATCACGGGGCTAAGCACCACAAACATCTAGAGGAAGACACTTTCCATCAAAAGACACCTGGTAGTGGTTGACACTTTAAGCCCGTAGAGTTTCTCCATATAACCACAATAGCACATTTCAGGTGGTCAATCATATCTGAGTAACAAGGAGAAAGTAGGAAAGATGACAAAGGCTGACCTGTATGCTCACCTTGATTGAAACCAAAACAGATTGCATCGACATGAGTCAAGAGATTTCTTCCTTTCCTTAGAGAAATCTGAGCCTTAGCTAAACACTGAAAACTTAACATTTTCAGCTTTTCAGAAAACAATGGAAACTTTCTGCAGAAAGTAACTGCTTTTCACAAAGATGTGCATGACATTAAGAAGCCTCATTTGTCCACTAAATTTTAGAAGCAAGGTCAACAGACAGTCTTTGACCAAAATTGCTCACAGCTTTTCTCCATACCTAGTTTTCCATAGCTCAGAAATTAATTTCCTGAAGCTGAGTTTACATGCACAGAAACTAGTTTTGTGTGATACAGCTTGGGTTTTGACTCAGAAAGTCCAAAATAAAACTGCAGTTGAGGTTAAGACAGCTGCTCAGAGGACAAATTATGGTCTGACGCACCTATGACTGAAAAAGAAAGTATCTCAGTTTTCAATTGACAAAAAGTAAATGTGTTTTAATGTTAATATTATTTCTGTCTCAATGGCACCTTGAGGCTTAACTGAGGTTTCCATTGCAATAAGCGCTGTACAAATACAGAAAGATATTCTTTGCCCCAAATTGCCCGCCGTATTTGAAGGCTTTGATATTAATGGAGTATAACACTTGAATTTCTTGACTGAACCTCTGCTATTGAGATAAAACTCATAAAGACATAGAGGGAGGTGAGACAGTGAATACAGCAATCTTCGGATGACCAGCGTAACTTTTTTTGCCAAGAAAAAGTCATCAACTATATGTTAATCACAGACTTAAAGGAGCCTGCTGTGTTGGCTTCCAGTGGGAAAGAACAGGACAGCATGGAGAAGAGGGATGGATGGAAGATAAGCTATGACAGTTTACTTGACACAGGGATATTTTTCTTATTAAAAGAACTGTGAAGTTGCAGAGGCTTATCTACAGAACTTCTCTGCTGTTTTGTCTCTCCTGACATTGTTTTCCAGCCGATGCTTTATTTCCTACATGATCTCTGGAACTACAGCCTAATCTACACTTCTTGTGACATATAGAAAAATCTATACTTAAAAAAATAGTTTTTGACTGTTACTTTTCTAGTCAGGACACACAGCTAACCTAGAAAGGAGAATTTGCTTGCAGATTGCCAGTGATACTTACCTTTAAAATCCTCAACATTTGTTTACAGCCGCTCGTTCCACTCTGATCAAAAAACAGAGGTGAGGAATGGACTGGCAGCTGTAGAAGTCCAATTTCGACTTCCATGTATCCTCTTTGCCACCCAAACAAAAAATTGGCAACCTAATGAAAGAGAGACAACAGAATTTTCTTTTAAAAGGGAAAAGTGAAGGTTAGGGCTATAAGAAGTCATAAAAGGACCTCTGATTGATGCCACATGCAAATGCTCTCATAAACAATACCAAAGTATTAGATCCCAATTAGAATCCCCATTCAGTTAGTAAATATTCAAGGCAATTTTGGGGAAAGAAGCTCCCAGCATTAGATATAGTTTCTGCCAAAATATAGAAAGCTACCTAAAATAAATTTCCTCTCACTGTTGTTTTTTCCCTCCCCTTTGAAAAGAACCAAATTTTCCCCTTGAAGCTGGGGTTTTCAGTACTTTTAGGCAGTCATTTCACAAGCCACCTGAAGGAGGTAGTTACTTGGATCTCATCAGCTTCTAACAAGAGTTTGCAAAGATGCCCCTGAAAAATTCTGACTCTGAAGCTCAGACTACAAAGTCAGAGGACAAGGCTTTATGCATTTTTCTCCCAAGAAGCGCTTCACTGTTTTCGGTCCCACTGCTGAGTAGAATGAGGCTATACTTTTCAAAAAGCACACATCACCCCTTGCACACCAGTTAAAAGGTCAGCCTGGGCTGATCTTGCTGTGTTTGTTTCAGATACGCTGGAAATATCAATTTCTTTCTCTCGCCCTCCCAAGCCATCAGCAACAGCAGCTCCAGGAAGATGTAATGTGATTCCAGGAAAGCAAAGACAACTCGACAATAGTTTAAAGTTTTTTTTCACCTTTTGCTCCATTGTCGTTCCTGAGCTATCAAGCTGCCAAAGTGAGTGCCCCGCATCCCCACTCCTGCGCTAAGATCAGATTTCCATTAGTGATACTGAATTATTTAGTGAATGCATTGAGGATTGAAATCAACTACTTCTGAGCTGTGTACCACCTCACTCTATCTTTCATTTCAAGCCCGCACAATGGCAGGCGTATTGTCACAGAGACTATCAATCCTATAATTAGAGTTGAAAAATCCATGGAGTTCAAAAATAATAATTCATACCTCATTCTCTAGTATTAAAGTAGTTCAGTATACAAAAAATCAGTTTTCCCAGATATCTGCGGAAGAAGGCAAACAGAGATCATGAACCCAGGAGAGTTATTCTTTCATGCACATATGCTAAAAACTTAAGATATTTGAAAACAAAGTCAGTGTCCCAGGACTGGGTCTTAAGCTTCAGTCACCAAACCGTGAATACATGTTGTAACTTTACACATTTGACTGATTCTATTTTCTACAAGGGGATTAAAGCTCTTGTGCTCAAAATTATTCATGTGCATACATCTGCATGTTGCAGTTTGAAATCCACAAATATAATGCAACACAGCAGGCCTTTCCAGATCTCCAGCATTTAAAAGACTGCAGTTCATATGTTGGCTTCTCTCATTATTTTCTTCTTTTGTGCTGGCAGTCCTGGGAATGGTAGTCCTACATATACAGGATTTGAAGACTATTATATATATAAAAAATCTTAGCTATGGTAAAAAAAAATGCTGCTTTGAGTACACTATCACTTTTTTTTTTTTTTTGCTATTTAAATAAACACATTCATTTCATTCCAGTTTTAGAGTTTGGGGTGAAGTATAAACCAAAACAAAACAGCATTTTTTTTTGAACGGCTGAGTAAAAGCTACCAGCTTTGTTCTGTTTTCTGGGGTTTTGTCACTATGCATTTTTGGGTAAAAATCAAAGCAAAATGCAGAAACAAAATGTTCTTCCATTGAAACAGAACCAATAAAATTGGCATTTTGAGTTGGTTTCAAATTTCTGGCAGAAAATTGCTGAACAAATAGAATGCAAATTTCCTTTTCAGTTTCTCTCAGTAAAAACTTGATTTGCTAATACCCATTTTTTCTCAAGGGCCTATACTCACATACCTAACTACTCTATGAAAGGACTGGCTTCAGAAGTAAAGAAGGTGGTATTTATAATCCCACCGAATCAGTCCTTGATGCTCTGTTAAGACAGTCAGCTAGTATCAGTCGTAGTACCAAATAGCTTTCCCCTAGACACTGAACGGAAATGGTCAATTATATTCTTGGTGACAAGCCAGCGATAACAAATTTAAGGCGCTAACTTCATAGCAGTCAAGTGATTGGAAAATGAAAAGCATTCCAATCCTGTGCCTATGAGCTGAACCATAACACGCAACCATTTTGCAGTTAAAGGTAAAACAATGGCAACCACATTTTGAAATACATAATCATTACCGTTCATTCTAATGGTCTTCATATGATTAAAAGAAATATTTCCTCATGTATTTCCTGAAGAATTAATTACTACTATTGTGGGGATTGACCATTAGAACACTCTCTGCAGCCACGGTATGATGCAAACAGCACAGTTCTGAGATGAATGTATGAATAAAGAAGAAATTCCACTCGTCAAAACGTTCTCTTACCTTTTAAAATTTGTCGATTGGTAAAGGGTTCATCTGTGTAATTATAATGATGCTAAACTTCACATTTCAAGACAAATGTAAGTGGTTTTGACAAGTTTTCCTTATGTGCAATCAAATGAAGAGACGTTCTCCTTCAGTACAAGTGCAGAACAGACACCTAAATCCTTGATTATGAATTTTAGTGAAATCACAGCAACAAAAGGAACACTGAGAATATAACATTGACAAGTAATCCTCAAACATGTTCAGAATTAGCATTACCGAGAATTCTTTATAGCTGGCTCTTCCAAGACTTTAGTGGCTCAGCCTCAGTCGAGCTCTTCAGCTCACTCTTTCAATGGTTACAGTGTAAGCTTGCATATACTAACCGAGGCTTTTTTCTTTACTCTAGCTAGTAGCACTCACTATAGTAAAGTCAAGCCTGCGCTAGGACTGACAGTTGTTGAAGTAACAGCAACTTATCTATGAAGTAGGACATAATAAAGTTCAGGCCCTAAAAATGGTCACCCCCGAGGATGATAGGGTTGCAAAGCTCTTCAGGTGATAGCTTGCTGGCTAGATATTTTCACAAGAGAGTAAAATAAAAAGTGAAATTGTATTAGGGTTAAGTAGTATCCTTTCCCTGCTGCTGTTTTTAGAAATAACTATAGCAAATGGGAAATTTAGGAGATACATAATTTATAGATATAGACACACACACATAATGAGAAACCAACGCAAAGGTCTGTTGTTAGAAACATAGGAACTAGAAGACGAACAGCTATGACCTGCGCATGTGCAATACCTCATTAGTTAATGTAATGGCCATGATTTTTCCCCCCATAAGAACAAAATTAGATACATCTGTTCTTAACTTACTGGCAATTTCTTGCTTGAGATTTGAGCCAGTTGCGTGGCCCTCATAAAGCACAATACATCTTTGATGGAAACTCCTGTGGGATGCTGTTGGCTTCAACGTCAGCTTGATCTAGCTTTTCACGCTCAGGAGTTTAACAAAATATGGCATCATCATTCACAGACCTAGACCTGGACTGGTTGTTATGAAAAAATATGAACACATTAAAACCTTATAACATCCACATGACACATTTCACACTGGTGTTGAAGTATGGGGACTACTACGGGCAATGCTAGCACTTCTGGCAAAATGATAGGAGTTTTTCCCCACAGACTAGTTCCTGGCATTATGTGATTGCATTAGACACACAGTTGTCAACAGCAAAATAGGAACAAGAAAACAATGGGGAGAAAGTCCTAATTCTTCCACTCCTGCTTTTTTATGGGAAGAGTTCAGAATATAAATGTTAAAAGGCTGTTAAAAAAAACTAAAGTTAATAAAAACGTTCAGAATATGTGTTAAAATCTATAACATAAACTTATATATCATAATATATATAATATATAATGCATAGATTAGAATTTGGAGCCTGTCTCACAAAGTCTTTTTTTCACATTTTTAACTCTAGGAACTGTCAGTATAGTGAGAAAGCCTCAAGAAAATAACCGTACTTACATTACATGTTGTTTTCTTCTGTTTTCTCTTCCAGCACATTCTTCACTTCAGTGGTTCCTTCTGCACATCAGGAATTAGAAGGGGGAAGAACACACGGGTAGGTGTCTTCCTGTGCAGAATAAATTCTGACATCACTCAAACAATCCTAATTTTAGGCTCATTTTGACAAAACTACTACTGCTATTGCTGGTAATCATTCTGTCTATACCATTCATTCTTAGAATGAAATTATGGAGATTTTAAAAGGAGCGGAGTCTGATCAGACATACTTGGTTCTACTTTGAGGAGGAGGAACAATCAGGGTAACTCTGTACAATCTACAGCTCTATTGGTCTTTGGGCTTACTATTTCTACTGAGAAACAGATAGGAAACAGAGTTTCACCCTCAGTCTTCTGAGGTCCATCAGGAACTTTATGCCTTTTGAAGATCCCATGATCTTTTAATATTATATATGCAATATTGAAAACAAAGGAACACAATCTTAGCTAAGGTCTGTAGTCACTTTTGTTCTAATTTTAGTATTAATGATCATTACTGTACGCCATTATTGATGAAATTACATTAACGGTCTTGCAGAACCAAAGAGAACAGATGAATTTGTACTTCGGTAGTGATATTCTTGTTTTTTCAATTTGCTTTTCAGCAGTACAAGAGGTTGCATAAACTTCTACTTAAAGGTCTTCAGAATAGTTTTTGCCTCCCCAGGCTATTCCTTTTCCAATTATTCAGGCTAAACACTAAGATATTGCAAAGTAGACCTTTCCAAACTGTTAGATTGAGCTCTGTCTCCCTCTCTGCATCTCCACCCTCTTCAGCATTCTTCCCACTCTCTTTAAATAACCTGCATCCTTCTCTTCATCTGAATGATGCTAATATAAGATCCTATTAGGACAGCGTAAATAATGCATATCTAGAAATTGTACGATCGTCAAAGAGCTGAAAGCAGCAACACAAGATTTGTGTTAGGAACCACTGTTAACTGCCTAAAGGCAGTATGATATTTAATGAAATGTTCTCTGTATTTTACAAAATGCTCATGCTCCTGGTATAATTTACCTATTTACATTTCCTCCATAGTAGTTTTTCAGGAGACAGAAAATACGAGTCTTTAACAAGGAGTTTGTATGAGTTCATGACCCTGCATCGCTGTTGTTGTCTGAACTCTTTCTTTAGTGACATGCTTTAGATTTTGATTAACTTGTTTTTTTTTCTTTTTTTCTTTTTTTTTTTTGTGACATCTGTTTTGTTTCAGCTGTCTGGGATAGGAAATGAGGAGCACTTTCATAGTCAGATTGCCTGTCTTTACTCTAGTATCTACAGGTACCATTCATTTTCCAGCTGAAATATTGTTTTGGAATGTTGTAAAATGATACTCCCTTTATGTCTCGAATTATTCCTACAGTGTTGGTCAAAAAACTGAGAAACACCTAATTTTGAAGCATAGTCATAAGACCAGGTCACAAGTGTAATTCAATGCTCTTTATATAACGGTTTTCCCCGGTTGTTCTGATGATGAAAGAAGTACTGGGAATTTATGAACTTGCTTAGCAAGTATGTTTTTTGTGGGTTTTTTTTATTCATGAAATTGAAAAGCGAAGATGGGAAAAGTCCCTGCAAATTGATACACTACCTGATCTAGCCAGGAAACCATCATCCTTCATGGATTCCTGGTTTATTAACAGGGATAACATTTGTATTCAATCCTCTACAAACCCTCACAGCTGGATTTTTCCCCACAGCCTGTCTAATACGCAAATTCATTCTGTAAGGAATGCTCAGATCAGATTGTAGGCAGACTGTAGGCAGACATGCATTCAAACTCTCCTCACAGTGGCGCCCATTCTCACCTGTGATTTTCCCCAGTAACATAATAAGCCAGCTGCGTGAGTGAGTCAGAAAAATTACCTAGCACTTTGCTAGAAGAATTGATCTAGGAAGAGGGTTTAAGGCAAATTTTGCTGGGTTTACTGTTATTAAAGGAAAAAAAAAACCCACGACAGGTAAATCCATTGGAATTTACACCTTCTCAGGCTGCAATAACAATGTATTCAGAAAACGTCAAGATCGCAGGTACTCAGATTCACTGAACATCAAGCTATCACTCAAGATGTCACAAAACCATTATTGATTCAAACCCTCCTCTGATTACAACTTTTCAAAATTCAAATCTCACCCACTAAGATTATTGAACAGAATTTGAGAAAGGCCAACGATACCATTTTAGCATTCAGGTGGTTTGTTATTTGGGACAGTTGAGAAGAGGAAGAGCATTGAATCTGGAACCACTTCAGAATACAGACCACTGTTAAGCTCAGGCTGTCTAAAAAATGAAGACAAATTAAAGAAAATGGAAAGTGATTTCCTGGTCCCTGTGTGCAGAATTACTTGACCAACATTGTGAAAACTCTAACATTCACAACTGTAAAAGTCATTAACCAAATGTCCTCCAGCTTGAAGAAGTCTTGTTTCTCACGTCTCGTCAATACTTACGATGTGGGACAACGCTGAACTGCTATTTTTGACCACCATTCTTATGCCAAATTTTGCATTGTGACCTCCGAAAAGCATTTGCTAAATTAACATATGAAGCAGATTAAATTAGTCACTTCTGCTCAAGGTTTGTTTCTTTGTGGTGGAGAGCAGGGTTTTTTGTGGTGTTTTTTTTTAATACTTCAGAGTGACAGCTAAAAATGGGCATATTTATTTCAGGAAAATGATTTTGAAAGGTTGAGGCAAATGAAAAAAGAAGGCTTAGAACAGTAGCTCTATCTTATGTATAATTAGTTTTATTCAATTATTATTAATAGCTGTAGCACATTTCATCTGAGAACCGAAAGTATCACCAATATTATTGCCTGCTATATAGTGGTGGTAAAACTGATGGTTAAGACAAGTTAAATCCAGCATTTACTTCCCCTTATTTTTTTTTAATTAGTAAGTGAAATAAATGCTGAGTCTAAGTTCAAGCCTCTGGATGCCACCTTGCCTCTGTATGTGTATGTGTAGGACACGAACTAGACACTTTCTGCCACGAGAGTTTCAGCCCATGCATTGTGCCCGCTCCAATCCCATGACAAACTGCAGTAGCACAGCTTGTTCTTTTGTCTTGTGGCTGCACCAGACCTCATTAGAGTCCTTTATTTCACGGTTACACAAGAAAATGACCAAAAGACAGTGGTGGTTGAGGCCCAAGTCAGCTTACTGAACTGTGTCTACAGCAAGACACCTGCATAGGAACCTACACCTCATACCCTTGTGGCGAGAAGGTGAGGAATTACTTACATGCTTGCCTGGGAATTGCATTTGCTTCTTCCAGTCAAGCACACTGCTTCTCCATGGACACAATTAGGTAAGCATGGACACAGCTGTACCCTGGAGCAGATCATTTTTTAACTGTTATGCTTAGTTCACACTGAGATAAAACCATTTTGTTGTTGTTGTTGGCCAGTACGCTAGTATTTGAACTTGTGGGGTAAGCAACTCTGTCTTATTCTATGGACTAACAGAGGACACGAGCCCCAGACCAGGCTCTGCAGAGCTTTTCAACACTATGCTTACTTTAAAAGGGACAGAAGAAAAACAAAACAAAACAAAAGAGAAAACATTTCCATATCTATTGTTTTCGGGGTTCAGAATCAGACTTTTGCCTCGTGTCATGTGTATCAATGGAAAGAATGTGGCAGGGCTGCAGGCTGTCCCCTCCTTCTCCTCCCAGTTTCCATTTAAAGGCCCAACACATTTGAGAAGAACAATCTGTTTCCTATTTTCTGCACAATAGGGATGCAACTTTTAGCTTCAGGGGACAAAAAAAAAACCCCAACAACTCAAAGCAAAGTGCATAAGTTCATGAAACAACCCTCAGCACAAGAGAGACTCGGAGAAACTAGAAAATTCAATAGGAGACATACAGTGCAATAAAATTTGCCAGATGTGAAGTTAACGTAGTGGGACCCAGAGGACTTGCAGGTCTGTTCTTTTTTCTAAAAGCAGTTCTTTCCTGGGTGCCTTTGAGTAAGCAAAAGAAATTTCCCTTTAGCTGGCTGCAATGTGTTCAGTCCCTGACTCTACGAGTCACACACATTTTGTGTTGCCTCAGACTACCAAAGTGGGGGGCAATAACAGTCCGTTTGTCTGTTCATCCTCCCAGTTCCTTACAGCAAGTACTTTTTTCTTTCTTTCTTTCTGTTTTTATATAAACCCAAGGAAGGCCTTGGTAAGACCTAAATAGTGGTCCTAAACACAACAATCTGACCCTGAGCACCCTGACCTAACTTTGAAGTTAACCCTGGTTTGAGTGTGAGGTTGGACCAAATGTCCTCACCAACCTAAATTAGCCTACATTTATATTTCACAGCAATAGAAATTCAGTGTGTGTTTTAACAAGCAGATAGGTTTGTCATGAAAGTCTTTACGTTGCCAAACTGCAGCTTTGGGATTCAGACAGCTTTCTACAGTTTCTAAAGCCTTCTTGTGGGAGATTACTCATGGTGACTCCCACATCCATCCTGGGTTCAGCAGGCGCATAGATCTGTGTACAGCTGATGAGCCGTAACCCATCTCTCACATTAAACAGGAGGTGAAGTTAAGTGTTTTTCTGATGCGAGATATCTGGGAACAGCAAAGACAATTTGTGAAGGCAGTCACTCAGTGAGAGGTAGTCCCTTCTTTCTCCTTCAGATAACTGTGGGGAGAGTAGCTAGAGATTCTCTGACTTGGAAAGGTTTTGAGCAAGTCTCCCACTGGTGGCAGAGCTGCAAACCTTGATGTCCTGGTTTGAGGTAAAACGGGACTAATTTTATTTTCAGTAATTTTATTTTTCAGCTAGGTCTCTTCCAATTGACTTCACTCTCTGAAATTAATGGCATGTTTTTCAGATAGTGTCTGCTTCTAACAGGTAACGTCTGATGTTTATAGTGAATACCAAGTTATGGTATGCAGCGAGGCTCCTGCTTGTACTTATTATTATAACAGCCAAGGCCAGCTAACTTAGTTGTTTGCCCCATTGGAGGGTCAGAAGCGGAAAAGCATAGAGGGGTCGCACATGTGGGGAGGAGCAGACAGGACAGGTGACCCAAAACTGACCAACAGGGCATTCCATCCCATGTGCC
This sequence comes from Ibidorhyncha struthersii, assembly GCA_013398815.1. NCBI lineage: Eukaryota > Metazoa > Chordata > Aves > Charadriiformes > Charadriidae > Ibidorhyncha > Ibidorhyncha struthersii. Next base: position 1,201,151 of record VZSZ01009170.1, read on the forward strand.
TCATGCTCGCTATAAAAGCTGAGGGATCAAAGGGGTCAGTCTCTTTCTTCAATG
>VZSZ01009170.1:1201255-1257954 GCA_013398815.1 Ibidorhyncha struthersii
AATATTATATTTTATTTTTTTATTAATATTTTGTTAAAGTAGTTTAGTTTCTTTTCAACCCATAAGTCTCTCTCTCTCTCTTATTCTCTCTCCTGTCTCAGAAGGGAGAGAAGAAAGAGCACCTGTCGTTCATTTTGGTGGCCAGCCCAGCCCAAACCACAACACTTGAGCTTACCCCCTGCAATTAAGAAGCTCTGCTGTGTTTAGCAGAAGAGGCTGTCACATGCAATGCCTGTGAGCAAACAGCCACCAGAGGGTATACTGAATTTGTAGCATCCATCTCCCCTCCCTGTGAAACAATCCATCAAGTGTTGCCTAAATGCTGTGACTGCAGAACCTAAGTGAGCTTTCTTTCCACATGAGTAGAAAAAACATCTCTTGCTGTGTGTCCAAAGGAAGCCCATAGTCACCTGCTTTTGTTTGCTTGTGTTGTTTCTGTGATGTAGTGAGGATACATGGCAAAGAGCTGCAAAACCCTCTCATATTAGTTAGGAAACAAGTGAAGCAGCAACAGGGAGGTTCAATATTTCTGGGTAAGACAAAAGCGCAGATCTGGGACTACAACAACTAAGCATAACAGTCTGGAAGCAGAAAGTTCATTTCTGAAATCAAAAAGCTTCGTCTCCCCAAGAGACAGGTAGCAAGAAGGAATCTAAAGCAGAAAAACTACCTTTGGTCAATAGCAATGATGTTTCTGAATAATCCACCATTCCCAAGTCCTTGGATCTAAGGCCTTCACATACCTATAGTAATTTTTTACAGTTGTCTTTTCTGGGGGGAGGTGACTGAGTTGAGACATTGAAAAAGGCTGTAATTTAGAAGGATCTGTGAATCTATATTCTGGAAAGTTTAATATCAGTGTTTGCTAATTAAAAAAAAAAAAAAAGGATAATCCGGATACTGTATTTCTGGCTTTTCAAAATCAGAATACAGAAAATTATAGAAGCTTTTTCAAAAAAAATGTTAACCATGAGGAGGTTGGAGGGTATTAATCTTCCAAATCAAACAGTGCCTCATTATCCTAATTAGCCCTCAGCCCTTATTCTCTTTCCCCTACATATGCACACAGATGCTTAACTTCTGGCTACAGATCTGACCCCCTTCATTATTAAAGGGGGAAAAAAGTCCCAAATGATCTGCAGAGCACTGCAATACCCAACTAGGTCACACAGGAGGAGGTCACTTTTTAAAGATGGGCACTCCAAGTACAATTCAGCTTGATGGGAAATCCAGTGTAAGAGTTTTAGGGTGACTTGTGAAGTCATGCACACATGCAGCTACAGACATACTGCTCACATGGTTTTGTATCAGGGGACATTTCAATCTACAAGCATCAATCTACAGTCTACAAGCTGCTCATTGGTTTACCATAACATTAATTCCAGTCATGTCTGTGAATATATACCAGATTTCAGGCCCTCACTGCAACATTAGGTGGCACAAACTGAAAATTAAAATGGAAAAGCTTCAGTGACTGAAAAGACTATGGAGAACTTACAATAGCTGTCTTGCACTGAGAAACTGTTAGTTATCCAGTGACCCCTTATTCTGCAATCATCTCATTCAACTGGACGCAACTAATTATATTTGCCCTTCCATCTTACATTTGGTAAAAGGCAGAAGAAAGAAACAAGGGAAAAGAGCTAACAGCCAGAATAATGACCCCTTATATTTATAAGGAGCCTTGCATGCCAATATTACCTACTTCAGGGATGATACTGAGATCCATTAGCAAAACGCATATACTCCTGAAGCTAAATATATATTCAGAAATGGAGTGAGAAAGACCAGAGATTTTAGAATACCATCAGTTCTGTCAGCAAAGAAATTTATGACACATACCTGCATTAACAGAAACAGGCAGGTAATCACACCCTATTTCTAGCAAAGATAATCCTCAGCCTGCTGGCTAATTATGTCAGCAGCAAACCTCCAAATTCTAGACACCAAACGCTAGTCTGAACCGCATAACAGCACTGTTTGACTCATGGTGGTTCAGGCTCAGTGAGGCTTCAGGATCCAAAATACCTTTCAGAGCTACATTTTTAATTTTACTATTTCATTTTTAAATCTCTTCTTCATTTTCCTATTAAAAAACCAACCAAACAACAACAACAAAACCCTCCAACTACTATGTGCCCTCCACCTTTTGTCTAGAATAACAGAGTATCCACCTGAGCTGACCTCCACCCACCCTTCGATGAGAAACCTCCTGCTTTCCTCTAACTTCTGCAGAACGCTGCATCCCAAAATCCAAACTTCTCAAACAAGAGTGAATTACCCTGTGCAGCTTCTTGCCAAGCCATTAGGTTCTTTGGTGACAAATGCAGAACAGACAAGGCTGCAGTCAAAAGTTCTTCTGACAGTCAGTGTTACTGATTTTTGTTAGCTCCCTGAGGAGATAGCAAATTGATTACAGATATTAACCAGGCAGGGCTTCACCTGGCTTCCTATCACACTGCAGATTGTCCATTTGAATTTAAGTCCCAACAGGTAGCTCCTGTTTCATATCCACGGGACACAAAATCTTTATTTTTCAGGGTCTTGAGATTCACAGCTCACCTTGCTACCTGTGGGATAGCTTGCCTTACTGAATGGGAGCAGCAGGATCCGTGCAGTTGGTACACTCGTACTTTAACTCTACATTCACATGAAAGCAGTTCCTGACAAACACACACAGAGACACATACAGTCAAACATCTCTAGTGCCACTTATGATTATGGACAGATGGGGCAGAAGAAGAGAGGGAGCAGCTCTGAAGCTTTTCTGGTCCTGTGGTATGCCGGCTGTGAACTAATATGGCTACAGATATAATTCTCATGTATCAATATCAGCCCTTGACCATGAAAATATGAGACCCAACACCTTGAAATTATGGGACCACTTCCAAGCTTTACCTATTTTTAAACTTAACAACCTTGGCAACATTTCTTACAAGCACCACTACCTGTTTTAAAAGATCCCTTGAGAGAGAGAATGATATTTTAACTGCAGGGAAATACTGAAGTCACTTGGCTGCAGTGAAACTGCAGGGTTTTCTGTTGTTTTTTGGGTTTTTTTATAAGCAAATGATTCCTGTCAGGATACTTTTTTTTGTTTGTTTCCCGAGAATGGATTTTTTTTTTCATTGTAGTTACATTCCTACTATGAAAGGCTTAGCTTTTTAAAGAAACAGTTAAAAGTTATTACATTCCATATGTAAAGAAAGGTTGCATGAAAAAGGGAATTCCCCACTTAAGAAATTGCATTAGCCTATGAGAAATATATTTATATATATGTACATATATATATGAATTTTAACGGCTTTAGGAAAGATTTTTGTAGGTTAAGTTGACTAGAAATCAGCCCTGAAGCAGCTAACATAGCTGAAATGATGAGGAACAAGGGCAAATTACAATGGATGAGCAAAGCAACAGTTGGACTCTTTTCAGAACTACACACACATGCAATGAATGCCACATACCTTCAAGAATTTTGGGTGCAAAATCAGTAGGATATAAAGCCGTACTCTCATTTTTTTTTAAACACACCACTGAGCAGCTCTGCCTGCAGGTGGTGGAACACCTCCAGATGTTGCTGTGAGGGCAGCTCTGAGCACATCAAAAAGCATCTCTTCTCCACGGACATTCCCAGAGAGCAGCTGGCCGCCATTTGGTGCAGCTTGTTGCTGCGAAGGACCCCAGAGGAGTTAGTGCTTTGTACCGCAGTGCTTATGAACATCAAAGCTGTGCTTGGTAGTGCTTTCTCACTGTGCAGAAAGACCCGGTGTAACTCATGACTAGGTTGCATTCTCATCCAGCTCCGGCCAGTCCTGCGCAGGCAGAACATTCAGTCTTTTTAGCACTATTATTATTATTATTAATAACAATATTCTTAGGCTGTCTGAGACAGCAGGAAAAGGGGGCTTAAGACATCCTTTAAAAGAGACAAGCACACAGCTGGCTGCTGGCAGCAGCGGTGAGCATCAAAGGGCTTGGAGTGGAGGAGGGAGCCAGAACCATGTGCGAGGGAGGTGTTTTTGTGGTAGACGCTCTCCCAGAGAGACAGGGCAAAGGAAACATCACAAAAGGATTCAGAAAAACGATTTCAGGATGGGAGAGCAGGGGCAAGGGAACTGTTAGGAAATATCAACTTGCATGGGAGAGAGGCCACGAAAATTTGGTGTCAGAAACAGCGCAGAAGCTCCTGAGTGGGGCAGGGAGGGCAGCTGCTGAAGACAAGAAAGCAAGCAATGACCATGACAGAAATTTCTTCAATCGCACACAGCTGGGCAGAAACAAACAGAGCCATTATATGCTCATGGGTTAGTCTAAAATAGTGCTAAACTGAGAACCTAAGATAATTGGGGGTTGAATCAGAGAAACACTCCTGAGATGCATAGCTAAGTCCCTGAGGTGACCTATATGCCTATGTTATAGTTCTGTTAATCTCTGCTGGGTCTCTCCTGCACACACTGAATGCTGTGCTGACAGTCTGATCTTACTAAGGGACTGAGAAGATTTCCCTGGAAATATTAAGGGTTGGCTTATCCAGAGGCCTAACACTCCCTTCCCATCCCTCTGCTGACACATACACACACAGAATTTTGACCCTTGCATCTCTTTCCTCCAGTCCCCCTAACTCTTCACAGTTTTCGAGTCACACCAGTCTTAGCACTCTGCCAGAAGCAGCAACCCTGCCCCACTGGCAAATAACACGAGGACACTCAGCCCAGCCAAGGCATGCGCTTCTCACTTTTATTCTGTACATTTCCACACAAGTCACAATACAGAAAAAGTGTCCAAAAGGAACAGTAACCAGCTCTTTCACTGTATACAGATTTCCTCCTTCCCCTAGTTTAAAATCTCCTCGTTTAGCAACACAGTGATCAAGATACTTTGTATAAATAGGAAATGCAAGAAAATCAGGGAAGAAAATACTTTCTTACTTTGTTACAAAAAGACCCTCCCCCTTCCCGTATCCCCCTTCACTGCTGATTACCTGGACCCTGATTCTGTGTTAAACATATCGCTTCGTTTTGTGGGTGCTGCTGCATGCCTCGGATTCCTTTTGCCAGCTGGCAGCCTCATGATGCACAGCTCCAGGGCATTATGCATGGAGTCAGGCAGCATAAAAGAGCCCTTTGTGATGTTATTACAACTCCTGGAACAGATGTGGGTTCAGATAATAGGATATGTACAAATACTGGAACTCTGGATGCCCATGAAATGTTGGCTGAATATGCACATTTCTTACTTGGCTTTACTGCTCTACTAAAGGGACCCAACACATTATGGAGTGGTCCAGATTCTGACCTCAGTCCCACCTTGGTTCACCTGGAGTGAATTCAGTGCAGAGGAGATGAAGATTTGTCCTTTATCCTTCCTCCACCACCTCCAGGAAGCAGCAAGTGAATATCCACTATATAGCCTGATGGAAACTCAGCCTTTCCATCATGAGCCTGTTCATCGCCATCCCACCACATGACAACTATTTCTTAGCCTTGTTCCATTTGGCAGGAGACACCTCCAGTTCCCTAACTCTTCGCTAACTGTTGTCCTCCTTCTTCATCAGTTTTCATCTCTCATTTGCCAAGTGGCCAGAGGAGATTCTAGTGTAAAGGCCAGAGAGTCTGCTCACCAGGTGTTTGGGTTTGTTTCCCAGAAACCTTTAGTATCAACAAACTCAAGTGGTGATTTCTGGGCTGTTGGACAAGATACTGTGATACCTCAATGATAGATAGGACAGAGGTGACAGAAGGAGGTATTTCTGAGATGGGCTCTTCCAAATGAAACACTTTGTGCTTAACGATCTCAATATGATGGAGCACAACTGCTCTAAAATTCAGCAAAATATTATCCTCTGGAGGGAGGGCAACAACCTGAATGCTTTCATTGACTGGAAATATGACCTGAGTTAAAATTTTTAATACAAGGTAGCTCAAACATGGAAATCAAGCATAACCAGTGCAAACTAGCTTATTAGAAACTTGTCATCATCCAGCACTCTACTGTCTCAATTTAAGCCAGCTAAACTAAAAAGCATGGGATAGGGCTACTCCCATCGTCCTTCAAAAAATGGTTCTAAAAGAAGCAGCATACTAGATGAGAGCAACACTACAAGGCATGACAAAAAAAAAAAAAAAACAAACACCCTCATAAATAATTAATATACAGCAGTTTTGGGCCCTGCAACACAAAGCACCTTACCTGCGTGTGTATGGGGAGGTGATATTATCCCCATTTTATAGATAAGGAAACTGAGGCACAGGAAGGTTAAATGACTTACCCAAACTGACTAAATGACAGTGGCAGGAATAAAACCTCAACCCCTTGATTTGCTCCCTTCTGCTCTATCCCTTTGACCACAGTACCTCCAGCAAGACGTGCCGTTGAATTATAAGACGCAGCAAGTGCTTTCCCTATTCTGTGATACAACCACGTGACACACAGTTAGACTTGTAAACTGTCATAAGACAGAAGCATATCATTAAACATCGTGACCGCTTTTTGCATAACCTTAACATTTTGCAATAAAACAACAGGTCGGTTCTTGCTCAGAATAAATCCCCACTGAGCTAGCAGCGACAGACTCATAAACCAGGTTCAGTCCTTATGTACATTGCATTTTCATTAGCACACACTTGCAGCCTGATGAGCATTTGCGTCCAAAGGAGCATCATGGTTCCCCACAATGCATCCTGTTTTTTCCCAGTGAAAAGCTGCAAAGCCATAGCTGTTCTAAAAGCTGTGCAGAAACAGAGTAGCAATAAGAGTGGCACAAAGGCAGGACTGTAGTTTGTAGCAAAATGTTCTGCTCACTGACTCAGAGAGGACACTAAAACCTCCGTGGACTGCCAGAAGGTTTGTGTGGGAGATGCAGAACACGAGTCCTCAGCTATATCATTGGCTAGACTGCCCAAAATCTTTCAAAAGCCTCCTGCTTCCAAGGAGCCGGCTGCATCCAAAATGACTGGCACAGGGTTTACAGCACAAAAGAATACGGGCAGAAGAAAAATAACCTTCACTTCCCACTGTGAAAGCATGTTTCACCTTGCGAAGATTTCTACGGAGAAACGCTGGCAGACATATTCCATGTTCCCCTCCCCAGTGCACCGCACCCTGACGGGCCAGTGGCCAAGGCTGGCAGCTCCCAAATCCATTTGGAAAGAGATTTTAACCCTTGATTATTTCCTTTTCCGGTAGAGTTACAGGACATGGAGCATATGCAAGCCACAGCATGAGGGCAGCTAGGTGGCACCCATTAAAAAGGGCCGTCCCACATCAGCTGCTTTGAGAGGAAACAGGCAGGAATACCCATCCTGGGGCTGCTCCCGGCCCCGGCACCAGGAAGAGAAACACATTTAATAAAAAAAGCGTGGAAGAGCCCCTAAGAAAGGAAGGCAGCTCCTACAGGCTTACTGATATCCACACGTATTTTACACTCTGCCTGGCACATGGTGGGTGTCTGGAATAGGTAGCCTCCAAAAAGACGTTATTTTTGCCAGTAAGCCGATAGTTGGATCTTTCTGCAAAATAAGGCACACACCCCCCTTCCCTTTCCCCAGATCTGTGAGGTGCAGCAGTTAGCTAAAGAGGGACAAAGCTCCCAAGAGCTGCTTAGTGCTTTGAAGGCTCAGCCACTTATTTTCTTTTCTCCCAAAGCTGTTGCATGATCAAAGGAGGCAGATGGAGAGGAATCACTCTGCGGTGACATGTAAATGGAACAAAAAACCTGATAAGCCTCGGCCATCTCCCTGTGATCTCTTTGAGGCACGTGCTGAGCAGAAAACCATAGGGTAGCAGGACCAGCCATTTTGCATGAGAGACCAGCACGCTCGCTCGCTCATCAGTTGGAAGCAGCTGCCACTTCTCTCAAGCACGTCACGGAGCAAACACAATCACATTTGCCCAGGCAAAGATTATTTAACAGGAAAATCGCCAAAGGAAGGAACATGAAAGTAGACCCTAAAAAAAATAAAAAATAGACTAAAGCAGGCAAAAATACCCCGGTCCTGGGAAAAGAGCTGAAATGGGGGACAGGAGAGGGAAGACAGCTATTCGCTTTGTGGCCTGTAGCAATCATTGCTTTTGATATGGCATTGTTTCCATACATTTGGAAGGGAAAAAAAAACCCAAACTTTTTTTCCTATTGATATTTAAGTCTGAAAGTGTTGAAATCAACCCCTCAGGTGTGAAATAACCAAGTCCATCATTCTTCCCATCTGCTTAATCCTGAGACATTACAGCTACCCTCGGAGGTGCCTTTAGTGCTGCATGACCAAGTCGCCCCTAGTACAGCAGAATTTCAGAATTCCCTACCCGTGGCTGGGCATGGTCAGAGGAGATCCAACCGCCTGTGACTCTAGTCAAGCAGAATTGCCCCAGAGGCAAGCACATCAGCAGGATTTTGAACTTTCCAGTCAAAAGTGAAGGTAGCATGAGCTAGGGAAAAATAAGAGGTTATCAAAGAGCAGAGACTTCAGTAGGGAAGGTCTGAAAAGGACAGAGCAAAAAAAGGGAAGGAAGAGCAACGAGCATTCAAGATTATTTTAAATCAAATTTATGTAAAATTATGTTCCATTTCCTTCCTGTCATTAGCTGCCAGCAAGCTCACTTTTTTTTGTAGCTTTGACATGAATTTACTGCTCCAACATGCCACAGAGATAAGGACACTATTACAATAGCAGCAAAACCACAGGAGAATACAACTCACAACTGCGCTCGTCTCCTATTAAAGCAAGCACATCAACAACAGTTTTCCCATTCTGATCAAAAAAAAACAAACAACCTGGCCCTGGGAAAAGGGCTGAAGTGGGGGACAGGAGAGGGAAGACAGCTATTCATTTTGCGGCCTATAGCAATTGTTGCTTTTGATGTGGCATTGTTTCCATAATTTGGAAGGAAAACCTCCGGTATGGCTAAGGAGCAGGGAGAGGCGTCATTGCATGACTTAGGGCTCGTGTCTCACTTTGTGAAGCCCCAAGATTTGCAAATAGAAGGGCATGCCCCACCAGCCTGCTGGGTGGTCCCTGTGGGGGCAGGAACAGGATGCCCCAATGCAGATGGATGGCATAGACATTGGGATCACTGAGCCTGGAGAAGAAATGGACCCAATCTCACTTTATTAAAAGTGGATGCACCTAATTGTGGTACGTAAATACTCATTGCAGTGACATTCAGCGGCTAGCATTGCAACTCCCCGACCAGAAAAAAAGCAATGCTTATAGAAACCATTCTGTAGGGTCCCCATTCCCAGGGACCAGCTTAGCTTTGCTTTTCTAATTTTGCCTTCTTTATTTTTTTCTGTGAATGTCATACAGGGGGAAAAAAGCCCTGGAAAAGTGGGACTACCTATTAGAGCCTAATTAGCCAAGTAGAAAACACTCATGTCTGCTGCATCAAGCTCAAGAGATTCTTGAGCTTCTCAATACCTACAAACCTAACTGGTTCCTTCAATTCCTAGACAGGACCTGGATTCCTGAATACGTGTAGGAACAGGGACTGCCTTCTCCATCTGCTTGGCCGCAGGCTGAGAAAAAAGCATTAACTGAAGGTCATTAAGGCAGCTGGAACCAGAAGGCCATTTTTCTTATTAAAATAAAGTGTAACACTAAGATATGAATTGCTGCTGTGGTTTGTGCATTAGCAGATAGATAATTGCTGAAGCACTTGTCATAACGGAGCACTGGATTGGCACCGCGCACACTTCGCTGAGTGGTAGGTTACACATCAGGCAGCCTCCTAGACAGGGACTAATTGAAGAGCCAGGTGTTACACTTTGCCAGCAAAAGGAAGCTGCTCTAGATGAAGCAATTACATATGGAGTACTATATTGCTAAAAGTAGTGCTTATTTATTGCATGTCAAAATGCTACAGCTTCTACATACTTTGTATATGAATGCTGGAGCTGTTAACATATGGGTGAACTCTAAAGAAGCATTCCCAAATCAGGGGTCTATTTCTAGTGGATAAGGGCAAAATAATAGAAACACATTTCTGAGGAAAGTATGTCTTTTGCTTTCGCAGATATTCACCATCTTGTATGTATGTGTCAAGAGAATCACTGCTGCCTTAGATTCCCAAAACCTCCTCCATGTGGTGCATGCAAGAGCATAGGCTGACTGCTTTTAAAGGGCTAAACATAAAATTATTTCCTGAATTACAGATGTGTTTATGTTGAAACAATTCCTTTTGCTGTAAGGCATCCTCCTGCTTAGACTCTAGAAGTTGTCACGTGCTACATCAGAATGAGGGGTTTCTAAAACGAGCTGCTTGTCTTCCCCACTCCCTGGGTAACTAGATACATGTGTACTGCATAGGATAGATTGTCTTTTTTCTTTTTCTTTTTTTTTTTTTAAAGCAGTCTGAGAAACAAGAAACTGCAGCTGAGGCTGGAATGTGGCACCTTATAAATAAGGCAGGAGACAAGATGCACTCTGATGGCTGAATATAGTAAGGTTATTCAGCTCTAAGCCTGCCTAATCACTGAAGTCAAATGTAATGAATTTACTGGTGTGATCAAGGCTTGAGGGAGGGAATTTTCCCCTTTTGCAGGAACGGCACCATATGCGGCCAGGAAATCCTTTGGCCAAGGCGGGGGGCGTTGCTCCAATGAACACGTACAGGGCACGAGAGAATGCCACTCTCTGTGGGCATCACCATGGGCGGCAGTGCTGGAAACATGCCAGGGAGGGAAAGGGAGGCCCCTGAGCTCTAGTACCTACAGAGGATCTCTGGTAGGCAGTCTGGAGAAGTGTGGTGTCACGGCACAACTTGGAATTCACTTAGTACTACTACACTTGGGTAGTCCATCCCTCCCAAGCCAGATTTTAAATAGACTTGGAAGTGAGAAACTGCCCAAGTACTTGGCCTGCTTTTGGGCAGCCCAAGCCAAGCGCCAAGCTGCTGCAGTCCGTCTGTACCGGTAACTCCTCAGCAAAGCCTGAGAAATCCTGACCCCTCTATATAGTCCTTCTGCCGCAAGCACCGGGAGCAGGGCTGGGTGAGGCATTTCCACAGTGAACCCACGAGCGGCATCCTGCCCTTCCAAAGGGAGTTAAAGCACTGAAGCTTGAGACACATCCTCCACATAAAATTCTGGTCTTCATCAATATGCTAGCAAGTCACTTTTAGCACATTACTGAATCGCCATTGCAGTCAACAGATTTTGGCAAGGCAGCTCATGGGATTTTAAAGCTGTAGTCATCCATTACTAAGAAAAATAGTTGCATACATTGTTAAGAAAGCAAAATGAAAAGATGATTACCACAATGAACCCTGTAATACTGTGTCCTGTAGCTTCACAGGAATCCAGAAAGGCACAGGTTTATAATCAGTTGTTTCCAGGACTGCTGAAATGACAGAAGATGCTCTCATTTGATGCTTCAGTTTAATTAGGAAGAGAATAACCCAATGTCGCTTTGGCTCAGATACAATGAGGAAAATAAAGGGAGGAAATAATGTCTGAGGAATGGAAAAGAATAAATATAACAGCAATAGAAATTCTACTTTTGACATGGCAGAAGGGATCTTATACAAAAGCTTAAACACCACTCTTATGAAATACATCTCCATGGATGTTAGTCTGGTGCAAAAGAAGGAAAAAGTGGAGGAAGGAAAATAACAGACCTCAAATGGACCCACATGAGAAACTGCTTCCTTCTTGCAGTACATGGAGTGCAAGGAAAGAGTTGTCCTTAAAGTGTTTTCAAGGCATCCAAATTCCCAGCATGTCCATACATTTCTTGAGTACCATTAAACCCCCAGCAAGCTTAAGGCTACCTGTGTACCTTGTCCATTTCATAGCTTTCGTTCATAGTCAGATCATCTCAACATGCTTTTGATATACTGGAAGAGTCAACATATAAGCACACCCCACAGGAGGCATCTGGGATGGCTGAAAGGAAAATAGCCACCTTCTAGGTGAGGTTGTGTGTTAGTGACTTTCACTACCATGCGTGTCACTGTCACAGCAAACACAAAGACAAAAATGAGCAAAAGAGGCCATTAAATACTACTCAAACAAAACTCCCACGGCCACACCACCAGAAAAAACATGTGTCCCATCTATTCATCGACAACAGCGCCAGCTCTGCAAATACAACTGGAAGATCAATGGCAACAAAAGATCAATTTTGTTCTATTTTCTTTATGTCTATGGTGCTTCTATATCACAGTCCTCATATACCAAGGGACATCTTATGTAATCTGAATCCAGGCTACGGCACCATGAGTTGAGACTGAGCAATTCTACTGCTGCTGGGGAAAAGCAAAGGTGACAGGTGTCAGTAAAAACATCTACAGACATCTGGAAGTGCTAAAACATAAACAATCCATCATGTGAAATGGTGAAAGAGCCACTGGAGCCTGAGGCCCATTTTGTAATGGGCAAAATTTGCCTTGAACTCCTGTCTTACATGAGTCACTCAGCCTCACACCTCACAATACTGAGGGATGCTATAATTAGTGAGAAACGTATGACATTGTCATGTCTTGGATAACACATAAAGATATCTCTAGCTTTGAAACATGAAATAATAAAAGTAACTGATGCTATTAAATAACAAAAGTAAGTTTATTTTATCAACATTATAAATATTTTCTCTCCCTCCATTTAACTCCAGAATGAGATAGTAAAACCAGTACAATGCAACAGTTCAGGAGCTCCTCAGTTCTGCTGAAAACAAATTAAATGGAAAAGGACATTTTGTCAGTCCGGCAACCCCAGTAGTTGAGCGTCCTTAGGTACTTTGTCATTCAGATAGCACAGTTCTAAAAGTGCGTGCGCATATGTGTGTGTGTGTCTATATATATGCATACTGATATTTATAAATATACATATATGTAGTAATATACATACATAAATAGACACAGACACAGAACAGACACTTTTAGTAAATCAAAATGTTTATCTGTAATTTAAGTGGGTTCCCAGCTGCACACTGAAATGTGGGCCCTGCACAGCGCAGGCACAATGATAGTGTACTAAGCTAAGTGCTCAAGAGATTCAATACGTACGTGTCACCTTTAACTGTTGCAGAGTCTGTCTGCTTCTGGTTGCTGTCCAAAATCAAGAATCCCATAGCACTTGAAGAAGGGTAGGGAATAATCCTGCAGCATCCTGGCCCCAAACTCCTTCCCTCAGTGAACCAACTTCTGATATCCCTGGCCATGTGTGAGCCATTGCAGAAAACAGTATATATGCTCTGTTACCTGCAAATACAATACATTACCAGTATCTAACGCATTATGTGTGCAGCGCTTTGGGACACCTTGAATATTAAAGGCACTACATACAGCCAGCTCCTATCCTATCTCCAGTGCTGGGGTTTATTTCCATCCTACGGTAACTGCCTCCTACTGAGTACACAGCACGGGCAGCTTTCCAGAGGCACAACAGGCTCACTCTGATCATAGCATCATACTCCAGCTGCCAGGGAAAAATGCAAGCCAGACTCTCTCATGTGCTCTAAGCTCCTTTGAGCAGTTCGAATGGCACAAAGGAGCCCAGGAAATCTGCTCGTTCCTGCCAAGCTGCTCCAGAGCCAGCCCCTGCTGCAGCCACCCCCACCCTGGGCATGAGGGACGTCTCACCGAGGGGAGGACCACTGGGGAAGAGAGGGACCAGACCCAGCTCCCTTTTCATAAATCACATGTGGCCTCTGGAAGCTACCTGTGATTAGAGCAAGCCTCTGCTGCTCCACCTGCTTCATGGGACTAAAGGACCAGGGACCTGCAACAGGCTCTCTGACTGTCCTCTGCTGTTCAGACACCAGTCTGGCCTCGGCACGGCACAGAACAGAACCCAGCCCCTGGTGTTACTGAAGTTACTCTGTTTCTCACTTCAGTAAAACAAAGCAAAATGGTAAAACTGATACTAATATAATACTTATTTTTCATCAAATATATAGAAATATTACACCAATGTCTTTCCTCACAGCTGGGAAATGATGCAAGGCTTACCATGAAACCACAGTGTGAGGATCTTCCTTGTGGACATTTCACATACACCAAAATTATACTCTGATTTTTTATTTTTGCCAAATTCTGTTCTAATATATATGCATACTGACCTTCGCCACGAGCCCCTGGATGATTATCAAGGGAAGGAATTTGGCTTTCATATTTTATTTTTTAAACAAGAAAGGTAAGGACAGAAAATAAGACAAAATACATTTCATGTCGCCATTGATCTATAGATTACAAATATATATAGTTTCCTTCCAGAGGAAGAAATACTAAAGAAATATTTTGCTCATATCAAATGAACTTTTGAAAACAGAAAAAAATAAAAAATATATTTTTCAGCTCCTCCCTCTCTGCCACAACAATCACTCTTCAAAAAAAAAAAAAAAGCATTCATTTCATTTTCCACAACTTCAACCAAGGAAGAAAAACTTATCTGAATAATGACCTGAGTTATTTTCATGTTTTCCAAACTGCATGTAATCTCGATGATCACCATCTAGCTAGCAAGGCGCGTGAAAACACACACTGGTGGATCTTTCAAAACAAACAAAAAAGCAAATTTCAAAAATCTATTGCAAGAATTATGCCAAAAGTGGGCTGTGAGCATCTTCATGGGAACAGGTCAGACAAAGTGGAAGTGGAAGCTCTGCTATTTCTGGCAGCTGAGTTGTCTGTAGTGATTGAAAACCTGAAGGTGAACATTTTGCGTATGCCTGTGTGTATGTGTGTTTGCTTTCTCTTCTTTTCTGGTTATAATATTTGAGGTAAGACAGAGAACAGACAAGTACAGAAGACACGGCTGGCCTTTACAGCAGCTAAGCAACTTTACGTTTCTGAGCTTATAGTGGGTAATGAGGCAAAAAGCTGCTGCTTGTCCTTCTCCAGTGGGATAGCCTCTCTGAAACTTTGTTCCCATGGGGAATCGGATAGCTTACAGGTTCAGCCAAAGAAGGTTTTCCTGTTCCCAATGTGACCAGCGCCGTGCTCATTTGTTTGTTGATGGCAGCAAGCCTATGCAGACCGCTGATGTTCTAGGTGTCCTTCCTACCTCCAGCCGTAACACAAAGGGGACCGGGTCCATAAGTCAGTCCCTCAGGACGCCCTTTGTCTTGCCCAGATCTCTCCCCAGTGTAAAACCCATCTTTTCAAAAGTAAAAAATAGCTATCAACTTTTATACAGGCCTGAATCCTGAGCAGAACTGGGTTGGTCATGCAATGATGGAGTGAGAAACCTTACTGGTAACTTTCTGCTCTGCCATGCAACATGGTGTATCCCATGTAACTCCTTTCCACTCAAATGACTGTCTCATGAAGATACCGTAACTGTACTCCCAGCAACAATGAGGAGGTTAGGTTTTGTTACTGCTGTAAATCTAACTGTGCCCCACACGCTGGCAAAACAGACAATAGGTAGAGTCCCCTCGAAAAGAGAGAAAACTCCTCGATGACAGAGCACCGAGGATGCAGCTTCCGAGAGGATGGCAAGGGAGGGAACGCAGCCAGTAAAAACACTGGGTTTTTCCTAAGGGCATCCAGAGCTCCTCGGATTTTTTGCTACTGCCTGACCATTTTTGAAGACTTAACACAGAGATAACAGGTACTATTTAACTGATGACAAGTGAGGGGAATGGGAGAATAAAAGGAATGCAGGAAACTGTAGGGATGGAGGAGGGCCTGGTCGGGTGTTTTAATGTCCCAGTTAGTTTGGTTCCCCCACACCCTCTTTTCTCTTTCCTTTTTTTTGTTTTGTTTTTAAATAAATTGTACAGATGAACATGGGAGAAGTTCATGCTACTTGCTGGAAGCAGTAAAGGTAAATTTCCGTGGCCCATGGATTCCACAGACCTTTGAGTGTCCCGCCTTATCCATCATGGGCTAACTTATGGAACCTAACTGTTCCGTGGCAAGACTCAGTAGCCCTTAGAAACTGGTGGCACGTCCTCAGGTATTTTCCACGAGAGTGAGAGACACTTCGATTCCATCAGCTTCTTCCTCACACGATGCCCGAGTGCCTCAGGTGCAGCCTTGTGATTTCCAAGGATCCTCTTCGACATTTTCAGACATCAGACTGCTGTCTCCAGATCCTCGTGGGAAACCATTTGGTAGTTTTGTCGACTCTCCAGGTAGGAGGCCAGATCTGGGTCACCAGCTTGCTGAGCCCTGTCACGAGGTGTCTTACCCTATAATAAAGAAACATGAAGAGAAAGTCTTGTGCTAACATATTTAGAAGAACAGATGAAAGCACGACCCAGAGAAATTACTACAGGGAGGACAGAAGCAAATTTGGACAATTTACTTATTTGTCATACAAGCTGGTGTTAAGCCAAGCTTTTCTATCAGAGTCATGAGATTCTGAAGATTTTTCAGGTCCTTGTGTGGTTTAGGACAAATCATGCAGTTCTTCAAGGACATGCTATTTGATACATCACACAGAAGGGCTCACATGCTGGAAGGAACTGATTTTTCATTCTAGGGCTACAATCCCTATGTGAATGAATATGAGGCACAGTACTGTAGCTAACACTTGAAAAGTGCACTTCACAGACTACACACATTGCTAAGGATGTGCAGAGAGAGATGCTCAACATTTGAGATGAGTTCAGTGTGTCTCATTCTACCTCAAGTACAAATCATTTTTCAGTGCATCAGTTTGTTACTCTGTTATCTGAGCTACCTTACGAGTACTGTTAAACTGGACCACAAGTCTTGATCCTAAGCTATGACAAAATATTGGGAACATGTTAATGTATCTCCACAAAAACACTCCTGCTTCTAGGATTTCTGGGCAGATGAAGATTAATAAGTCAGAAGCCACTTGTCTGGATTTCAGCTGTTGTAGAAATTATTTTTTGCAATGTACAGTTCTGATCTGAAAAAGAGATGATCTCTCTCCCCCTTACAGGCTACCCTGTACAGCACAACGTGGCAGGAATTGTTTTTAATTGTTTTGCTGCAGCAAAGGTGCTTCTGACACTGGAACCCAAAGATCCAACCACCTCTCAGCTGCTGACTACAGGATGCTTATGTTCAGAAATGCCAGAGGGGCAGCTTTGGGACCATGTTCCCAGGTGATCAGATTGTTGCATTGACAGAATATTCCTGGGGTTTAATTTTTCCCGGGCTTCTTTCTCAGCCAAGCGTACACCCAGAGAGGGCTGTGGTTAGTGAGCACGGGGGCAAGCGAGGGCAAATGAAAATGGTTAGCCATCCTCACAAAGCAAGTCAGCCACAATAATCAAGCCTCACAGACACTATGCAACCACAAACCAAGGCTCCCCCAGGTGGTCCTTGCCCACAGGCCTCTCTTTTGACCACACAGGAGGAGGATGCTGCTGTGCCCTGGAGATGCTTCATTCACACCCAACGCACCGAATAGTTTGAGGCCAGGCTCTCACTGTGGTGAAGATGACCCACGTTGGGGACTGAACTGAAGTCTCTTGTACTTGTTTAAATCAATACAGTTTTCTAAATAAAAATAGCTTGTTTAAAAAGAGCTGCTTTTGGCACACACGAGGAAGCCTCAATCATGCACACAGCAGGGACGGATGCTGATCAGTCTCGCTTGGCTGCAGTATTTTATAACTGGTTGATGGGGCTGGGTTACCTTGGAGTCCGTCTTTCTCAGAGAGGCTCCCGCATCCACCAGGAGCTGGCAGACGGCACGATGGCGCTGGCAGGCTGCCTTATGTAATGCTGTCTCACCCCTAGACCAAAGTACAGAAACCAGCAGTGAGACACATCACACCAATGTACATTTACGAAGTATGAGGTGCAGAGGACAGACAGAGAAGGATGCTGTGTTTCTGCGAGGTTCCCTCTTGCTGGCAGAGGTAGACTTGTGCACTCTCTCCCTTAGCATCTACATCCTTTGACTCAGTAGGAAAGCCTGCAATGCACAAATAGCAGACGAAGAACTTCTGAGGGGTGGGAAAGAAATATGCACAGGTTTCATGTATTCAAAGGACTGAATGTCACATTCCCATCTAACCACCAGTTCTACTAACTGCTGCAAAGGCAAACTAGCCACCATCTTATTTCACAGCAGGAAAAAAAAAGCAACAGTGTGTGTTTCTTCCTGCAATTTCTTTCCTCAGCCTCATTCTTGGACACATCCTAGAAAAATCCTGATCAGCAAAGCCATGACTGGTGCACTTGCTGCCTTGGTTCTGGTACCCTGCTCTCTTGGATGTATGAGACCAAGAGCTGTGTTTTGGTTTTCCACGGCTGGACTGGTGAGCTACTGGGGAAGCTTGAACGCATGCTTCTGAAAAGAGAAGGCTGTGTAGTGGGAGCAGATTTATTGCAAAGCTCCTCACTCAGACTGGGGCTACGTGGAACAGGATTCTGAGACTGACTGTAGAACTGAGGTTAAAGAAATCTATCTAGATTTGCCTAGGAAGAGGAGGAAAGTATGCTTTGAGGAGGTTGAAAAGGTGTCCTTAATAAAAGTGTCCAACAAATAGGGCCATTAGAAAACTTCCAAAATAACAAATGACAAGAAATATGTGTAGTAGGACAAATCTTGCACCTACCTATCCAGAAAGTGAGAGTGTCTCAAGTCCATGACAGAGCAAGTTGAAATATTAATAGGCAACCTTGTAATGAATCTGCCTCTGCTGCATGAGAACTACATTCAGAATGGGATACTATCTGATTTCCCCCCGAAGGTCAAAAGACAAATTCGTGCTGTCAGCTATGGCTTGAACCTTCCTTTTTCAAGAGTTAGCAGTAGAGGGACCTTTATAAAAGGGAACCCCTCATTGCCATGTTCACTTGCACTTTATTTCAGTGGCTGTGCGCTACTGGATGAAGAGAAATAAGCAGTCTATCCATACTCTATCACCCCTGGACTGCACACATGCACCTCGTGCAAAACCTTTCTGGCATTCTCCATCAGCAGAGGAGGGCACTATGAGATGAGGAATGGTAGGTTTAACTCCTATGAGAAAGGATACTTTTGCTTCCCATATATTCTGTATACTGCCCAAGATTATTCATGCTTCTCTTATATACTCTTTGTGGCACCTTGATTACATAACAAGACATAGAGCAGTTGCTAATTAGAAAGTAAAGTCTTTTTTTTTTTTTTTAATTAATAACAGAGGTGATGAAGGTTCTCATTACTCGAGATAAATCTTTGACTGCACAGGTTGTGGCCACTTGGGACAGCTAAGGCAGAGCACTCTGGATGAATCAAGAAGGGACTGAAGAAAAGGTGTAGAGCAGGAAAAGTGATTTCCTGATTTCTGGAATTTACCCTTCAGGTTGCTTCCTCCGTAACTGGATTCTGGAAACATCAAAGCACAATGCAGGACTTGTATTCCTCTAGAAAGATTAAGGAGGCATGGGAAGCAATAGAGAGAAAGTCCTTTTTGGAGTTCAAGAAACATTTGGTTCAGGCCAGAAAACCACATGCAAGGTGGTTGTTTGGGTTTGGGTGGGACTTTTGTTTGCTTATTTGTTTTTTAAGAGATGTACCATTCTACAAGCTTTTTTATTTGAAAGTTTGCACTTGAAAAACAAGAGAAATCTGCTAGGGTAATGCACATAATGTGAAGGGCAGGGTAGGTTGTACTTACGTTTCACTGTCTGTCATGTCCAGCAATTCAGATGGACCTGCAAAAGACAGTCAGGTATGTAATATAGCATTTGTCTGCATGACTAGAGGAGTATGACTACCAGGAGAAGGTTCCAGGTCCACATATGTAAAAGCAGCCAACTGAAAGCTCAATTTACACAAATATGCCAAACTTCAAGGTAGTACTTGCTTGTGCAAGACTTTGCACTAGCAAAATTCTGAATGCAGAGTCACTGTTGTAGTGTCAGCACCAAGGAGTAGCTGCCTCTAAATTATACTGGGAATGAATATTCATGGAGTTTATTTTCTCTTCACCTTGCTCAATTAAGTGGTTCACATAAGTACAGTGCATTGAAAATGCTGATATACTGGAAACCCTGATATATTGCAAGTTAAAATCTATTGTTAGTACTAGAGGGAAAATGTCATTAGGAAGTTGAAATTAGCCAAATTCCGTCCTGAATGACATCCCTGTGCTAGTCCATTTAATAGCGTTATACAGAATGTAGATCAGGGTGGAATATTCCCAGCAGTCTTTATATTGATATGCAAATCCTGTACTCTACTGGTTAGCAATGATCAGAAAAGTAAGATTAAGAAAAACAGAAAAGATTTTTGTTAAGTGGGACAAAATAATGCATTTATGCTAATGTTCTTTTGTCCTTGATATTCACTACAGGCAGATGTTTATAGCAGCAAATTCCATCACTGAATTACAGTGATATAGAAAGACTAGGATCTGGATAGCATTCGAAACGAGAAAAACTTTTCCCTTTGCAGTCTGGCTTATTATTCTCCTCTCCACTGCTTTGGAGCATGATGCCAGATGGTATGGGGCAGTTAGCAAGGGGAACAGTGAAACTTTACAGGAATTTTCCTTCCTGTGCATGAATATTTCTCTTCAGCACACTTTGACTTTGAAATTCAAGTGTTCTCAAGAGCTTACAGCAAATCGCACCTGAAACTGAGGAATTTCACACTACTTGCTTACAAAGGCCTACACACAACCTCTCTACACTCCATTCACTCTGAGCGTGTGTAAAAATGGATCAGAGCAGCCTGTCCCTCCCTCCCTCCTTTTACAACATGCACATGCAGCATCGTTGAGGTAGCTGGCTGCGTCAGCTCAGACAGCTCGAGCTGCAGGTAGCTCCTTCGCTTCATCTTTTGTCATCATGAGAAAGAGGTGGTCAAAAAAGTATCATGCTTAGTGTCCAGTGCACAGGGCATTGCATACCTGTCATGGCAGTTCTCCAAACTCATTAGCCACTGTCAATTTCTAAAGCACAGCAACCCGATTCTACTGCCACACATCCTCATCTCCTCGCTTGGCAGTTGTGTTCAGTCCTCCCCATCAAAAAGAAGAATCACTCATGACCTCTGAGCTTCCATAAGCATGAAAAAGGATACAGGGGGCTAAGCAGGGCCCCTCTTTGAGAGGAAAAAAAAATAATGCCTGAGAAACTAAAAAGAAAAAAAACCCAACAGATGAACAAAAAGACTCCCTTACATCTCCCAGGAGAAAAGAAAATCACGTTATCTCAAAAATAAAGGCAATTCTCCATGGCTTGCTGCAACGCTACGTCCCAGTGATAGGTAACCAGGAACGACCTGCAGCATGTTAGAAAAGACACTGCCAAGTAAACTAATATTTCTGTTCATGGATGGGACAAGGAAGGTTTTGATGCAAAGGTGGAACAGGGTGGCTGGGCTGGCTGCATTGGGCACAGAGGTACTTGCCCTGGTAAGTGGAGAAGAATGGGAAAAGGTGTGAAAACATTAGGAGGAAGGATGGAAAGAAGTCAGAAGAATATGACCTGAGGGGGCGGAGGAGCTGGGGCAGAGTGGGTCTGGAGAGATGGGAAGCCAAGGGCGAGGGAAAGCTGGTCTGGAGCAGGAAGAAACAGCAAAGCTAGGACAGAGGAGTCGAGTGCTGAGGACTGAGCGGGCAGTCTGCAAGTACAGACCTAAGGAGGTGCCAGGGACATCCCATGAAGGGTGCTGTCCTGGATGCTGTCCCAAATAAAGCATTTCATGGGAGTGCCCCGACTCCATCCCAGTCATACATAAGGGCCAGATATTGGGGTTAATCGTACGACGTGGTACCAGGATTCATTCGTTCTTTCTGGCCTGTCTCTGAAGCTGGAATGTCCCAACTCACACACAGCCTGAGCTGTGCTCTTTACTTCTTTATTTTCACTTGTGCTTCTCTTAAACCATCTCACGCCCTCCTCCTAATTCCCTTTCCCCTCTTTTTTGGACCTCATTTTTACATCAGTCTCCCTGGCGCTGCCAACCGACCATTCCAAATCCCCCTCTGCCCCGGGACAAAAGCTGCACAGATGTGGGAAGGGCTGGCACTGGGAAAGCTAACGGCACTGTCATCCTGACCCAGCGGGGAGGCGGCTGTTTCACTCTGGGACAAGAGGCAGAGAAAGAAAAGGGGACCAAGGCGCAGAGAGAGAGAGGACAAAATAACCCAATAGAAATCCGGAAGGGAAATGCATGAGTGAGATTTCTATCAAGGAAAACAGCAGGGGGGGAAATAAAAACAAAAGATAGAAATGTGTGGAGAGGTGGAGAGAGGAAAAAAAAGAGAGAGAGAAAGAGAGAGAGAGAGGGACTTGGGGGCTAAAGAATGGCAGGATGGGGGGGTGGTGAGAAGTTCGCATGAAAGGAGCTGAAAAGCATGACGCACTGAGGGGAAGCCCAGCTGAGATCACTCTCTTTCCTTAACATCTCCGATAGACTGTCTGTGTAGAATTATTAACTTTTTCCTTCTCTCCTTCTGCCCCCTTTCACTCCACCAAAGCCCCTCTCTAGTTTCTCAGGAGGTAAAGCAGCCTGAGATGGGGATGGGAGGAGGGAAGGGAAGGAGACAGTCAAAAGCAGCTGCCCTTTAGCTGAGCTCACTACAACATAAAAGAGAGACTAAATGACCATATTTCAGAGGCATTTCCAAAATATACAGCACCATGCAGACCAAAAGACCTCCAGCCCACAGCACACCCTGCCCTCTCCAATGGATGTGGTTACAGCCACCCACAGGAGACCCACAGCTGTTAACCCCTGTCAGTCCTTCATAGAACTGGGGAAGAAGGGTATTTGCTTTATGCAGCAATGTCAGACATTATCAGCATTTATGGGTGTTTATCTGTCAAAACCTTCTTTGTTTAATAACTTGATTGAGGTTGTTATCTGGGGGACAAAACTGGATACAGTTCCTTGCCTTCAAAGAGGGAATATTTCTAAAATAATAGTAATCTGCAAAGTCAGAACCATTTCAAGCCTTCCCTCAACTCCACACTCCTTATTTTTACCCAATGTGAATATTAACAGTGTCTGGTTTTTACTGCTAGTGTCTTTTAGCTCAGAATTTCAACTGTAATATAGAGGGTAGTCGGGCTATGGGAGCATGCCTTCCATTGTAACTGTCTCTCAGCCACGTTGACCTAAAATTTGGTAAACTTATACATTAAAATAGATTATTTTATACTTTGTGCCTTCTAGGAAGACTAAGCTGTTTTCTGCTTAGGCCCCTCACAAATGTCCACTACTGGAACAATCTGCAAATCTAGACACGCTGTCAAATGTCAGGCAAACTCACTCTCCTTCAGTGTTGCTTTCTGATGACTACTCAAACGTTGTCCCTGACATACATCTCTGTCATGGCAAAATTTGCTTTCCAAAAGTCGTCTTTGAAACTCCTGAATCTGGTTAGGATGAAAATCCAAACTCACTGATGGCTCTTCACTGTTGACTTTGCAGTGCTAAAAGTAATGAAAGCACCCTCCTTCTTATCAGCGGATGCTATCTAATAGAGCAAGGACATGGAGGTTTGAGGTCACTGAAATGTTCAGGATGGGATACTTCACTGACTGACTGTTCCACCAAAAGTTCCCACCACAAATTCCTAATGCAATTATAAACGTCTTTCCTCTCTTCTGCTTGAAATTAAAATATCCTAGATGAACTACAGAATTCTTGTTTGTCTTCTGAGTCTCTAGAGAAGAGGGGAAGACAAAAAGGCAAACCTTGCAATGTCTTGTATAATGGTTATAAATTATAAATTCTTTAGAACTGCCAGATAACGACTCCAAGCCAACTTTGATTCCAAATACAGATGACGATTGAGGAGGTCCTTTTTCTAACAGAGCTTCCTAAGCCTTCCCTAATTCTGTTTGTGTTAAGCAAGTAAACAGTTAACTCTTCTCTAATGTACATGCATTAGGGTGTGAGACAGTTGCTGACTGCAGCACTAAACAGATATCTACCGAGTTTGGCCCTCAGTTTCAAGCTAAGCATTCCTTAGCCCGGCTACAGACAGATCTTAAAAGGGGACCCTTCTACTACAAGCAAAAGACCCCTGCTTTAGGAAGGCAGTCTTGAACAACAGATAGGTCTGTGTATCTGCCCTTCCTGCACAGGGGATAGAGAGAAACTGTTTTGCAGGAACAGCAGCCAACACAACTGTTCCTGCAGCAGTAAGCAGCTGTCGTCCTGACACCTACTACACTGGTGCTTCAGCTGCTATTCCAGGCTTGCGCTAGTCCATTGCTAAGTATCTGGCACTACTGCACAGCGGTCTCCTTGTGTGACTCATCCCTGCTTTTTCTAATTTAAGAAGGGTTATTTTCTTCCCCTTAACATCTGAAATCATTCTGATCAAGATCACAGCACAACCTCTCGTATTAATGTACCCTGCATGTTTGCAGAAAGCATAAAGGCATCTCCGCAAAGGGCAGCCTCAGCATCACTACACCATCTTCCCTCCTTCACAGTCCCAGTGCTATGGGCCCCACTCCTGTATCGCAGTTGATTCACCCCACTATTTTTACACTAGGCAGTTAAAATTCCTGGTACAGTGGTTTTTGTTGTGTCTTGTTTTGTAGTTGTTTTTTAAAGATATTCAGAAGATTTTCCCTGTGTGATTAATAACAGGTTTTCTGTGCTGTGTGCTGGAGGCTATTTTACAGTGGAACTCCTATTAATATTAACTATCTGCAGCCATGTATGGGAAGCAGACAAACTGCAGAGGAAGTGTGGCTGGGCAGAACTAATTGCCAGAACAGGAGTAAGACTCATTTTTATCAAGGGTGGATATCAGCAGAAATGAGAAGCTAGATACAGAGAAAGCCTCAGATATTAGTAGCGTTGGATTGGATCTTATACACTAATTAATCTTGAGAAGATGCCAGATGCCAGAGAACGCAACAGAAAAACAAGGACATTATGATGATGATGATGATTCAGCAAGAGAGCTCGTTTGTGACTGAGAAATGCCCAGGGTAGAAATGAGTTTCATTAATTGCTTGGTGGGAGAAGAGAGGAGGCCCCTGTTAGAGCATTGTCCCATGCACTCCCTGATCCCCGGAGAATGTTAAACAAACAATGCATTTGGAGAAGCCCAGAGGACATACGTCTGGAAAGCTGCAAAAGCTTCCTGCCATCCTTGGGGATAAAGCGGAGAGAGAGGAACTGAGCTGACATTTGCTCACCCTTCTGGTTTGTCTTTGTCTAACAGTCCGTAATCCCTCACATTTCTCTATTCACTTCAAAAATTCCCATGGATTCCCTGCTCACATCCTTACCAGCTTAAATGATCTCATTTTAAACCTTCACCAAAGGAATGGTAACTGGGTCAGACTGTAAGTTAAGGTATATGTGATTAAGAAAAATCCTGGAGAGGCAGCCATGACAGTGAATTGGCGCAGGTCCTGTGCACTGTGAGAGGAGAGGCAGTGAGAAAATTAAGTGAAATTATGTCTGTCTACAGAATTCAGAGGTACGTATATGCAATGTGACTAATGAGATAATCCAGAGGTTAAACAGGAGGTAAACTTAGCACTGGTAAGACTTATTTCAACTGGGGAGAAAACTAGCCTTTGGATATGAGGCCAACTACACTTAGCTACCCATGTGTAGGTATCTACACATGAAAGAGTAAAGGCAGTTCAGACCCCCTCAGTCAGGTATCTGGGGGGTTCAGTTCAGTTGCCGACACACAGATATTTTGTGCCATTCGATATGCCTGCAGGCAGGTCTTGGGATGCATTTGGAATGACAGGGATGCTTGCATGGGATCCAGCAGCCAGCCTAGTATAGGTGTCTTACAGGCCTTGTACGCTAACTTGTAGACCCATGCAGATGTCCTGGTCATCCAAGGCCAAATGACATTAGAAAGTAATTTTTACCTAAATAAATGAAGCACACAGGTAACTGTCAGATGAACCGTTTGCTGGGCTTCAGTAACTATTTTGACTAGGGTGTCCCTTGAGCTAGTCATGCTAGAAGTCTGCTGCTATTAAAGATGCCCGCCTCGCTTCCATCTGCCACTGAAAGAGGACGGGTGTCCTCTGGTACCTCTGTCATACATGAGCAAATGACCTGAGTCATCGATCTCTGTTGACAGTACAGGAACTTAGACCCATAGATTACATGACACCTATATGTAAACACCTAAACTTAAGAGTCAAGCTCGAGCTGAATCGCACCCCAATTAACACAAATGTTAACAGATGGATTATTGCTTCTGCCTTTCCTATGAGTTGTGCTTTTTTCCTTCTCCCTGTGTGCTTTCTGCAGTAACTTTTGAGCATTAGCTAACACTTATTCCAGTTGCCAGAGGCAGTCTCTTTGTTTAGCACTAATGCTGCTGCTGAAATAATATAGCTGATTTTGACATCCAGAAGTCAAAATAGCCATTAATATTTCAAAGAGGGATCAGATAAGAGTTACAGGAATGTTTGAAGGACTAGAAAGCATTTCCTACAGTGCAGGAGGCTGATCACTGGGACTTTAGCTCTGCACGTAGAGCAGTGACAACATTAATGTACCACTCTGCAGCAACCAGTGAACAGGATTATGGTGGTTCAACAGGCAGAAACACCTAAATGTAACTGCCTCAAATGTATGTACATACAGAAATTGTTGCATAGCCTGTGTAAGCATGCCTGTAATCCTGTTACTGACAAAGTTAAAGAGACTTGAAAGGAAAAAAGGGAAATGGCATGATCACAGCCTGTAAATATAAAATGGAGATCATAAATTTTTGTTACCGTGTGGTCTTGAATCTAACAAAGACATTATATTGGAAGGCTGGAAGGGAAGCTAGGTAAATCCAGTCTAGAAATAAATGCAGATTCCTAACAAGTGTGTTATTAAATACTGAAATGGTTGGATATGCTCTCCATCACTGTAGGTGTTTTAATGGAGATTAGATGCTTTCTACAACATATGCTTTAATTGAAAAAGAAATTATTTCAGAGGATTCCTATGCCAGAGGTTCTAACTAGAGCACCACCCTGCTGCTTCACAGCCCCCCAGCTGATGCAACTGTGAAAACACCCATCCTCCTCAAAAGCCACCTTTTTGTTTCCACACTTTCCCTTTCCCTGGAGCCAGAGCCATCACTGGCACTGCTACCACATCCCTAGCATCCTGCTCAGACATGCTGCAGGTGGACATTTTGCTAGGGTGACCACAAATGAGTGAGGGCACTCTCAGCCACATGGTGTGGCTTTACCCGACCAACACTTGGCTGAAGTACAGCTCTCTGTGGATTTGCCCGCTGTGACTCACCATGCTCCAGGATGTATTTCACAATCTCACCATGCCCAGTCTTGGCAGCATGGTGCAACAAGGAGCAGTGATCAGGTCCTTGGATTAACAAATTGGCTCCTTTTTTACAGCATTCTATGAACTGGGGAAAGAAAACCACACAGAAGTGTAAGATGGGAGGAGCAAAGAAACAAATACA
This sequence comes from Ibidorhyncha struthersii, assembly GCA_013398815.1. Classification (NCBI taxonomy): domain Eukaryota; kingdom Metazoa; phylum Chordata; class Aves; order Charadriiformes; family Charadriidae; genus Ibidorhyncha; species Ibidorhyncha struthersii. The sequence continues at coordinate 1,228,543 of VZSZ01009170.1, forward strand.
AAGGCAAATTATTTACCGTTTTCATAGGAGGTCAGCACAAAAATGGAATAAAATGAAATAAAATATTACTTTAAAGCCAGCTTTTAGGCCCCAATGAAAAATTGTCTGAAACCAGATGTATTGACAATTATATGGGTTAAGAAGAGCATTTTGTATTTCCTAAACAATGAGACATTGCTAATATACTGGCAATGAATTATTGCTTGCTAGCAACGCTTGCAAAACCACTTCTGGTGAAGCTGTGGGGATATTTAAAAGTGTATGTATCTGACAGAAAATTCTGGCTTCTCTACAGAAAATCCCAATTTTTCCTTAGAGCAGGAGGCAAACACTTTCTGACTAAACCAGAAAATTCCAACTCAAAAATCCACAGGGCAGTGAGATTCAGCTCACCCAGATCCCCCTTCTCAGCCTCTGCCCCCTGCCCAGGGCTGGCGGAGGGGGAAGGAAGCACTGTGTGGGGTAAGAACGGAGAGAAACAGCAACCGGCCAGGTCTCAGAACTGCTGCAAACACGGGGGCAGGGGGGATTTGCAGTGCAGATCACCACAGAAAAGAGGAAGAGGACTGCAGCAGTGGGGCATCATTTATGATGCAGTACATCTGAAAAAGGGCAAGAAGTCTCCCTGTCAAAGCAAAGTCAGGCAAAAAGTTTTCAAGAAGCAGAAAGGAGACGATATTTTTATGGCTGCTGGTTGAAGGACTGCTCCCTAGATGCCGCAGCCACAAGCACAGGGGTGGAGGTATAGAAGGGGCACCTGCAGGCAAAGAGTTGGCCTAACAGTACTGTCATTTTTACAAATGGCTCCAAGCTGGCTTCTCGCAGATAAAATTGTAATCATTAATCACAGTCCTCATCCAAATTCGAGGGCATGTTTTCAAATCCTGACTTGGCTACTGAAAAACGCAGCCTGAATAACTGTCAGACATGGAACTTTAGACTTTGGGCACAAAACATTTTTGCATGGGTGCCTTTTCCTCCCAATAAGTAACAATACCAAGATGCTACATGTTTTGAGACATCTGTCAGATGACAAAACGACAAGCTGAGGTTTGTTCTACCTGGTCTGGTGGTTGCCTAGGCAGAAGTTAAGAAGTCTCTAGCAACTCTAGGGGCCTGGCCACCAACCTCACTGCCATAAAATATCCTGTGCTGTGTAAGGCTGTCAGAACTACCCTGCTGTTCAGTGTTGCGTTTGCCAGTATAGTAATTTCCCTGTTAGTAACTGACACATTGCTCTGTGCAGTGCGCTATGAATCCTGGGCTGAAAGGTGCTGTCTAACACCAGATCCTATTCACTCGAATTTCACACCTCACCTGACTGATGTGTTCCCCTAATATTCAGGGTTTCCTGGAAAGGCTGTAAAATGGCACTTGCCAGCAGTCAGTCCCTACAGCAGTCTGTTTATGTTTTGAGCAGAGGTGTGATAAAATTTACAGTATATCAGACCTGCAAAAAGTGTGAAAAAGTGGACACTCGGTGTTCTGTACTTACCTTCAGCAGATCACCAGCTATGACTGCCTGTAAAAGTGCTGCAAAAGACAAATAGAAAACCAATGTTAGGCAGAAAGCATTGTGCATGTAGCCTCACAGCTGAGAACATAGATCACAATCTGCGTAAGTTAAGACCTATGCCTCAGTTCACTTGCACTCTCATATACTACCAAAACCAATGTGAACCCTGCACTGGCACATTGGAAAGGCAGAAGACTGCCCATGTTGCATGAAAGCTGTATAGACATCAAGGCAGCATTTCCAATGCCGCCCTTGAACTGCATGCTTGACTTTTTCCCTTGAGACACTTCAGAAACCTGTCAACAGTGTCCACAGGGTGGGCCCAGGTCTCCAGCACCTGAGCCATCACTAAAGATATCAATGTCATAAACACAGAGAACCTGAAGGTATCCTCAGACCTCTCAGAGTGTTCTCATACTGATGGTGGAGTGGTCAGTCAGCCTCAAATACAGAGTCCCAAGTTGCAGATGATGAGGTAGCAAAAGAGAAATTTCTTAATAATCATTTGTATTACAAAAACATTTTGACATGCCAGTGGGCAGCAAGCCCCCAGGGTTTGGCAGGGTCAAACACAGAACAGGAGCCAGTCCCCTCCTTTTTAGCCTTTGTGATTTAAACAGACACAGAAGGAAAGAGAGACAAAGAGAGGGAAAGTGAACAAAGGCTCACAGCAAGGCAGGGCAGAGCTGTGCACAGAGCTGGGGGCTGCTCACCACCCATTACTGTCTGCCCAGCACCCCTTAAAAAGAAGGCGGCAGGCAAAAGCCCGGGACTTTGTATTGCCTTATGTATAGGCTGCATTCAGCTAAAAACACCATGGTGGCAAATAACCACAAACATGAGAAGTTGTTACAAATCTATTTCTATGCAGCTATTTCCTCCTTTTTTCCTCCCTTTCCCTATCATGATATACATAGTAAAAAACAATTATGAACAATCTTTCTGGGAAAGCACTTACTCGGTTTGCATCCTAGAAAGCATTAAACATCTGCCTCAGATCATACTTTTTCGAGAGTGCCTAAGCCCATTCCTATCTTTGAGTCTAGGCAGCGCAATCAAGTTAAGCATTTGCTCAAGTGCCATCCTTGATAAAGATGCCAAAAGCTCACATCGGGAGGAACAAGGGGGAAAGAAAACCATAGTATAGCCTTGCCTCTGAAAAATAACACACAGGAAACTGCACAGTGTGAATTCCGTGAGGAGCTTGTTATGGCTTCAGAAATGACGACACGTCCAAGCCAAACACTGCAGAAGAGGAAGGGTGTGCAAAGACGACTCAACAAATGCCCCTTTCTTTGAAAGCACCTGGGGCTGTGCGTGGCTTTCTGGTCTCAGCAATGCCTCATGCCCTGGCCGCGCAGCAGCAGGAACAGCAAAAACCCAGTCCAGCTAAGTTCTGACTTGGGTAAGCAGTAGCAGGAATTCTTGTAACATTGGATTTAGGGCAGTCTTACAGTGACCATGAGTTAAACTGAGTCCTGCAAATCCCCCTGGCACCTGTGGGAGCAAGGGCACGCAGATTTGAGGAATGGAAAAAGACAAACACCAGCAGGTAAGAGCTAGAACTGGAAAAATACACATTTATCTTTTCTTCAGATTTCATTTTCAGTGGTGTACGTCCTTCTTTTTTTCCAATAGTTCTAATACTGGCTCAGCCCAAATTAATAGCAGAGCAGAATTTAACCCTTGTGTCATTCTTTTTATCTTCCTCCTTTTTTACTGATCTGGTCTCACTACCACATTTATTCTGTGGGCTACTGTAGTCTGGACTTGTATAAATATTTTGCTCTCCTCATACACATAAAAATCAAACGAACTGGTGGCACCAGCTTTTCATTACCTTCTACATCCAGTATTTCAAGACATGGCTTCTCTGAAGTTACTTCGTAAGGGGCAGATACACATTTTTCTTATGCAAACCATGTTTAAGATTTTAGTTCAGAAAAGCCAGAAGAGAGATCTAGAAAACTATGAAGTGAAAAGAAAAGCCTGGCAAGCCATGAGAAATCTTCTACGTTGAGTATCCATAACCAGAGGTTGGTCTGGAGATAAGGCTATTAGGATAAAGTAGCTCTAAAACACATTCAGGATAATTAGACCAATCTTTTCGTCTTTTCTGAGCCTCCAATCCAGCAAAGCATTTAAGGCAGGTGCTTAGCTTTGAGCTAATCACATTCTTTTCACCAAGTCTACCTGCACACTTAATTTTAAGTGCTTTGCTAGAGTAGAACCTATTACATAAATGAATATATTACAGAGCAACAAAACCAGCTGGCATAACAAGCAGATTAGACTACAGTAAAATAATTCAGTGCTGTAAGCCAGGATGCTGGAAGACTTAGATGTTATTGAACTAGAAATGGAGAAAGGTTCTTTAGAATAGGGAACACATTTACATAAACATATGAATATTGCTCAGCACACTAACCCCATAAACCCAAATGAGACTGCTGGGTATATTAAGGAGGAGGGTGAAGATGGCAAAAATCACCTGGTTGTTAAAGAGGTGGTAATACAAGCAAGCAGATGGTATTGACAAGAGAGAGCAGACTGAGAAATTGGACAAAAATGCTGTTAACATGCAATGCCAGGCTAGCTTAAAATTAAAAACATTAAAGTGAGAATAGTTTTATTTCTTCTGAGCAACACTGCACCACTGCTGTAATATATAACATGAATTATGCAATTGTTTTATCATATCATAAAATACCTTCAGGTCTTAAAGATGCCTCAAAAATTACTTGATTCAATAAATATTTAAATCAAGTCATTATTTTCTCAACTTCTCCTAAGACAAGCATTTGTCATGACTAATAAAAATGTTTTATTACCCTTTTCAATTATTTAGCAAGCAGATTTATTGCTGTTGAATGGTGACAGCTTGACAAGACTGGAGACTGAAGTGCTCTGTCTGTATAAACGGAAGCACTCAGTCGCCGCGGTGGTAGACTCCCCAGGCTGCCTTCTCAGTGAAGCTCAACCCTCTTTACTGATACATCCCTGCTCCATCCCTGACCTCCCTGCTGAAACTGCCAGCAAATGTGTCAGTCACTGCCCAGGGTGACGGATCTTGACAGAAACAATTACCTGCTTGGATATGGACAGCCAGAAATACAGACTGTGTATGTAACAGCTGCTAGAGGCTAGCAACTTTTAGTTTCCACTGGGTGAATTTTGAGATGAGGTTCTAACCACCCCTGTGGGCCAACTTACAAAAGAAACCTCATTTAAAAAACAAACAAACAAACAAACAAACAAACAAAAACCAAAACAAGCACAAATAAACAAAAAATAACCCCAAACAAACAAATAAAAAACCCCACACATTTGATTTATAAATTAAATATTGAACAGCTACAAGAGGAAAACAAACAGAAAAACTAACACTAACAGAAAAAAAAAGTCATGTTAAAAAGTCTGCTAATTGAATTCTAGTAATGCTGCAAGCTAGTGCATCTTGAGATACAGGAAAAACACCTACTAATACCTCCACACATGCTGAATCACAGAATGGTAGGGGTTGGAAGGGACCTTCAGAGATCATCTAGTCCACCACCCCTTGCCAAAGCAGGTTCACCAGGGATGGATCCAGGTGGGTTTTGAATATCTCCAGAGAAGGAGACTCCACAATCTCTCTGGGCAGCCTGTTCCAGTTCTCTGTCACCCTCAAAGTAAAGAAGTTTTTCCTTAATACCTTTCCTGTGGCATGTGTTTCTTGCTATTTCTATGTTAGTGCCCAGTGTTTCTATTGGAAACAGCTGGGTTTATTTCATATTCTAAAGGTACATGTTGATGTCACTCAGTTACAATAAACATTTTCATTTCCCAGCCATAAAATTAACCTACTAAATCACAATTGCTCTCTGGTTGTGCAGGTGAAGTCAGCAGCATTAAAAAAGTGCTGCAAAATCAGTCATTAAACACTGGGAAACAGATAACGGAGGAGCAAGGTATTCGTACCCAGTAACTTCAGAGGCTTCAAGATGCCTAGGAGGTCTCACAGGGCTGCCTGGATGGTCAGAAGAGAAAATAACCCTCCATAGAAAGTAACCTGATGTTCCCACAACAGTTCCTGTTACACATCTCCCTCCACAGACTACAGAAGTTCTAGGGAAAATGACCTCCAACTTGCAGTACCTAAATTAAGAGCCAAACTAAGACAGAGAGGGGATCCTTCAGAACGGCATGATGCCAGGAGACATGTCTGATCATCTGCAAAAAGGACAACCAAACAAGGACAAAATGGGGGGTTCTCCTTTTAAGAGTTTCCAAAGTATGATACTCCCGGAACCAGGCAATGCTCATGGTCTCAGAAATTTGGGGAGTTCTTTGTATAATATATAGGTGCAGCATAAGACCACCTCATAAACATAAGGGCTAACATGGACAGACCCACCACTGCAACACATCAAAAGAAAACAGCAGGAGAGGGACAAGAGTCATCTCCACCATATCGCTCACTTCAAAAGCAATGAAAATTCTCAGAAGCATCACAAGTAAGGAAAACCTCAATCAACAACTACCCCTTCCCGTCTGCCCCCCTCACTCCAAAGCTGCTGATCGGGTTAACACAAAGGACATAAGCAGGGCTCAGCACCAGACTACTATCGTGCCAGTATTTTGGTGCTAAAACACTTCCAGAAAGAACATGGAGAAAAAAATTCTTAGAAACCCTTGTAGGTAACACCTCAGGATCCCAAGTTCTTTGTTTAAAGTAGGTTGACATGGAAGATATTTAGTAAGTTAGTTAAATAATCATTAGTGAGTCAGCGAGAGGAGTTGGCTTTCACTGGAAAGAATCTCAAAGAACAGTACAGTTCTGCAGTCTGCCACCATCAGCAATACAGCAGTAATATGTCTTTTTAAGTGAGTAAAAGTTATTCATAAACCATAAACGTTTTCCAGATTTTACCAGTCAGATTGCACACCTGATCTGACCCTTTCCACGCCATATTTGCACTCACTACTGCTATACAAACCAAGTCACAGTGAATGATGATAAAAATGTAGGGTTACTTCGAAGCTTTCACCATCTCTAGCCAATTCTTTAGTGAAGGTCCGAGAACTGTCACTGGACAGAGAAGAATTATTTAAAACTATGTTTTGAAGTGTAAGTACCACACAAAGGAGTTGTCACATCCATGATTAAAATGCAGCCAATTGGAGATCTATGAGTGAAACGCAGTGTGAGAGCAAAGTATTATTTGCAATAATACATCTTCCCATGGGTTAAAACGATGCATCTGATCAGTATATGACAACGTTTAAGCACACAGAAAATTATGGCAGAATTCAACTGCCATAACTCCAGCAGAATGAGGGCTCATAAAATCTTTAGCTCTTTCAAAAGACACAATAAGACAGCTGATGATCTGAAGTGATCACAGAATGGTCAGGGTTGGAAGGGACCTCTGGAGATCATCTAGTCCAACCCCCCTGCCAGAGCAGGGTCACCTACAGCAGGTTGCACAGGATGGTGTCCAGGCAAGGTTTTGAATGTCTCCAGAGTCAGAGACTCCACAGCCTCTCTGGGCAGCCTGTTCCAGTGCTCTGCCACCCTCGAAGTAAAGAAGTCGCTCCTCATGTTTAGATAGAACTTCCTATGTTCAAGTTTGTGTCTGTCACCTCTTGTCCTATCACTGGGCACCACTGAAAAAAGACTGTTCCCATCCCCATGGCACCCTCCCCTTAAGTATTTATAAGTACTGATAAGATCCCCCCTCAGTCTTCTTTTCTCTAGACAAAAAAGACCCAAGTCCCTCAGCCTTTCCTCATAAGAAGGAAAGGACCTTGTAGAAACCTCATTTATCGGGCAATGCCTGCAATTGTCCAGCCCTTTCTAAGACACAGCTAATGCACTGATTCAGCACTTGGAATTGATATGCCACCCGCATTTCACTGCTGGATGTTTCTTACTGGTTAGAGGCAGCTAATAAAAAATATTAGACATTAGAGCTTTGGTGTGGGTCGCCCAGAATTTGAGCCTTAGTGTACACCATCATCTCCTGCTGGACTTACTCAGGTGAACTCTTAAGGAACACCTCATGAAACACTGCCTCGCTCAAACCTTGCTGAGCTGATAATGAAGAAGAAACTGCAGCAGAAGGTGACGTCATCAAATTTCTTGAGAGTTATTAAACTTAACTTGGCCTGTCATTAGCTTCCAGAACGTTTCCAGCTCTTTATTGCTGTTGTTGACTGTGAAATTCATAGAGTCAGAAATTTCAAGTAATTACTGTTTTACACGTTGAGAAGTTAAAAGCTGACCCTGACTAGAAGAGTGCTTTTAAACAGCTGGAGTCTTCTGAGCTGTTAAAGATCAGCATTGCAGAAATTATACAAGCCCTCGTTCTTAAACAAGCCCTCGTTCTTAATTTCCCACTAATTTTATAGAAATCAATAATAACTTCTATTTCAATCACTCAAAAAGCTATGCTCTCAAGTGAGAGTAAGTCTGTATAGATTATCGTTCAGAAATACATTCTTTTCTCTGTAAACAACAATTTGCTTGTAATAACTTTGTATGATCTAGTAAAGATCAAACCTAATATGAAAAACTGACAGTAATATAACTTACCCAGAAATGTACAGAACTGGCTTTTTTTCTACTCTAGCCATGATCTTCAACCTTGGCCAGTAGATGAAAGGGGTGGAGGGCACCACGGGGAATTGGTTTGTGGACTACTTGCCTTCAGAGATGACTATGAAAAACAAGCATCTAAGATATAGAGCAGCGCATACGCTTGACATTTCTGAAGGATCTGCCAATCCCATAGAAAAGTTTTAGGGATCCATGTTGAAGAAAGGTTGCAAAACTCTGCATTTGAGCTTTTACAAACCCCTTACTTCCTCCCGATATTTTATCTGCTTTTAAAGTTATAAAAAAAAAAAACCCACCACCTTTTAAAATACATATGCCAAACTGTCTACGCAACTGAGGAATTAAATTACAAAATTAATAACGCTTTGTTGGAATGACTGTGAGTTCACAGGTCTTTGATCTACAGACAATCTCAAGTCTCACCAAAGCTGATGATGCTTAAATATTTCTCTTTGAAACTAAGCTGAGTGGAAGGAGCAATTAAATGTTTCTTCATGTATTTTATGCATGCGCAAGTACTGGAAGCAACTACTGAAAACAATGAAAAAGTAAACAGAAGTTAAGCCTTGTGGGTTGAGGGGTCTCCTAGATGCTGGCAAAAACCCCAAAAATAAATGGTTAAAGTTTTGTGTGGGTGTAAAAGAGACAAAAACCTAGCAAAACTAAAAGCATCAAAAGCAAAATGTCCACTATGCAGACTTGCTTGAACTTCTGCACAAGAAAATCACTTCTTCTGTGTTCACTGAAAAAAGACCTTATATCAAACAGCTGTCTGACTCTTACAACCAAATTTTCCTCCTGATAAAGTGTGTGCAAAGAAGAGCAACAAAACTGGTGAGGGGTCTGGAGCACATGCCTTATGAGGAGCGGCTGAGGGAACTGGGGTTGTTTAGCCTGGAGAAAAGGACGCTCAGGGGAGACCTTATCACTCTCTACAACTATCTGAAAGAAGGTTGCAGAGAGGTGGGAGTCAACCTGTTCTGTCAAGTAACAAGTGATAGAACAAGAGGAAATGGCTTCAAGTTGTGCCAAGGAAAACTTAGATTGGATATTAGGAAGAATTTCCTTACTGAAAGGGTCATCAGGCATTGGAACGCATTACCCAGGGCAGTGGTGGAGTCCCCATCCCTGGAGGTATTTAAGGGTTGTGTAGGTACAGTGCTCAGAGACATGGTCTAGTGGTGGTTTTGGCAGTGTTAGGTTAATGATTGGACTAGATGATCTTACAGGTCTTTTCCAATCTAGGAGATTCTGTGCTTATGTGTATCGGGGCAAGCTCCCTAAATATAGGCTAACTGGTTGGGCCAAAAAAAGCTGCACCAAGCTCCTATAAGGGACACTCACCCCCTTTGGAGCTTATTATAACAGCACACAACTTATGCCAAAATAAGGACACAAATATTTGGTCCTATCATAACTGTCAGGACTGAATTTTTCCTAACAGCTGTGCCCAGGAAAAGCTGTGTTCAGGCAAAAAATGTCCCTTTCATGTCTGTGGTGGTGCAACACCACCACCCCACTTTAGGCCACATGGTACTTGGCGCGATTTCCTCGCCACATGGGCCACGTAATAATACGATGGACCACAACATTCCATAATGGTCTAACATAAAAGAAAGAAAAGGTGGAGAGCAACAGACCAGAACACTATGGTAACCCCTTAGCGTGCCTGGATCCCGTGACTCCTACCATTTGAAAATAATAACTATAATCAATCACTCCTGACAATATATGGATCGTGGCCAAAGACGGGGAGATACCAGGACCCCAAGATCTAGCAAGTTCTGGGCTTGTGTAACTGGTGGAAAGTACCGTAATATCCCATTGTCCGAGCTGGGCCAGAGTGCAAAGGTACTTGATGAAAGTCAATTATCTCGGATCCTATAAGGAGCGATTCTAGCAAGACCCTTTGAGCTCTTCTGGATCACAGTGGGCCGTGGCCAGTACCTCCCCTCAGTTGAGACGGCACTCAGGTTGACACCTTGAGGATTAGAAGACCAGGGCAAGTCAACCCCTCTCGACTCTCAGTTATCACCCATTGAGGAATGCCAATGCATTGGGCGTATTTACTCTAAACTCTGGAAAAGGGAAATTTTTAACTATAGGCTAGCCTCTCTTTCATCCACATCTCCACCTATATATACATATTAGCTTTTATGGATGTGGATGTTCTTCCATTTGTCCATGCACACGTAGGAGTTAAAAGGGGTACCTGTTGGCTTGTTAGAGTTGCCCACTACTAAGGGATTTTTGATTCCAGCAGTTAGGGACCTGGGGGCGGGGGGGCAGGTTGTGTGTGCTTATATGCTTTTGCTTATGTGTATGTGTATTAATTTGAGATACGTGATTTTGCTCATATGTGTATGTATTGATTTGGGATACCTCATAGTAAGTTAGTGTGAATTTTGTCATCTTCAAATCTGTAATTAAATCACTGTTTAATTATTTTATTAACTCACTTTGTAAATCTTTACATCAGTTAACGATTAAGTGCTGCTAAAATTCAAACTCTTCATCTACCTCAAATCATAAATAAATTTTGTATCGCTGCTAAATCATAATCATGTCAAATATTTCCAACAGTGACAATGTCCATTTACCTGTAAATACAGCCCATGTACTGATGAGGATCTGCCTGATCATAAAGCTTAGTAGTGCTGTTGGGTATATTGGTGTCAGCTGTTAATTTCCATTTTGTTTTCTTTTTATGCTGATTGTTACCACCACATTGAATGACAGCTGACATATAGTAAAAGAAAAAAAAATCTTGCACCAAACAGAAGAATATTTTTGCACAATTTTTAAACTTTAGGTCTGAGCAATCAAAATGGAACATCTTCAGCAAAAAGAGGGCTGACAAACCAGGAGAACCGGTTTCACATTTCAATGCTCATGAAAGAGGCTGCATTATACCTAAACAAGGGGCATTTTGATGGGGGATTTGATTGCCTGTAAGCCTGAAGAGACAGCAACTTATAAATGCAACTATAGCTTAAAAAGAAAAGAAGTCTCTCACTAGCCGTTTTAGAAAGTCTAGCCCTATATGTCAGCAACATCTCTTTCTAATCTAACATCAGCCATGAGAAAGAAGGTGCTGGCGGGTCTCCATCTACAGGAGCTGTCTGGCATGGGAATGGGGAATGGCGAAAGGTTCCTGCACCTGAGGCAGGAGTTCTGCCTCAGCCCGAAGACTGCATAAGAACCATGATGGAAATATGACAGCAGTTTAGAGGCAGAGTTTAGAGAGACATGCAGTTTAGAGGCTTCCTGCCCAGAACATAGTCCCTCTTGTGCTGACTACAGCAAAGAGTCATTGATTTTTAAATTTTTCCCAAAATGTATTTGTTTGCTGCCACTATCCTGAAGAAACAGGTAGTAAACAAGATTTCCCCACAGGATTTCAGCTTTAGGAAAGGCTTAGGCTTCTTAGGGAATCCTAGAGCAATGGCACGAGTCTAGGTAGCTCACGACAGCGGTGCTGTGAGGCACTACTTCCATGAAAGAAAACCAAATAAAGAGCCTGAGAGCTCAAAATGCTCCCAAGAGACCGAGAAAACCGACAGTGCGGCAACCTGCTGCAACCAAAAGCTTGAAAGCAGATCAGCTGAGCAGCAGCCAGACACAGACATCTGATGACTATTCAGCAAGGGGAATATTATGAAGGCCTTCACACAGCATCTCGAGCTAATCCATCTGTACAGGAAAACGTGTGCATAAGCACACATTCTCCTGTGGTTTGAGAGACACTTTTGAAGCATGCTGGCCCTCTGAATAAGTCATATTTCAATAACATCTATTTCTGTGATTGCACAAAGAGGTAGAAAACCCTTCTAAACATTTGTGGGTTGCTCTTTAGTTACAAAAGCAACCCATCCTCTGCAGATTCAAAGGAGAGAACTGACACAGTTTTGACTAACTTGGGAATAAGACAAAAATTTTAACATGCAAAAAAATCACCAATTACTCAGGTGGTTATAAATATGCATTACAAGCCTTTTCCTTTTAAGAGTTTTGGATTCAAACAACACACAGCATCAAACCACTGTTTAGAGAGGAAAAAGGAAGTAAAAATAACCACACAGGCTTGCTGGAGGGAAAGAAAGGCTAAATTCTCACTTACACAGAAGTCCCTTCATACAACTGTGGAAGGATAAAGAGGCTTTCAAGCAGATGTAAATTACACTCAAGCTGCCTTTAAGGCCCCATTTGCACTGTCAGACTAGTTTAAAGGTACTTTGATGCCAATTAGAGTCCACCCTGAATTGTTTATGTGGCACTGGTGCTAAGCTGAGAGTGCAGTTGATAGTTAGGAGTGGAAGTATTCAGATCCTAATGCCAAACTTTTCCTGCAAGACCGTTTAACTCAAATTTACAAAAGGAAGGGATGACCGTAAAGTAAAAGGACTTCCTTTGTAAATGCTCTAAAACCCCAAAGAACAGTTGCAGATAAACTAAGTACGATCTGGTAGACATCTTCACTTTTTTGCTTCCCTTTTCCCTTCCACCATTTTTATGTTTAAGCCAAGAGAGGAACAATTAATGTCATTTCCAGGAGTAATGTGGTGGAGGAAAATGTCTCTGATCAAGCGAGAACACAAGGCAGGGAAGACTGGCTTACTAATGCAGCCACTTTATCAATAGACTGGCATTACTTTGGCAGGAAGAGAATTCTAGGTAAAATAATTAAGCAATGATTTATTTTTTATTTAAAAATAAAAAGGCCACACTGTTCCCCCCCTTCCCTGATGATTATCACAGGCACTCCTACCATGCTCTCTTTATATTTTTGCCGCTGCAAGTCTGGCTGCAGTGCCTTTGCCTGGAAATATCTATGTAACTCTTCCTCAACAGGCTGGGGCTTCACAGTACGGCTGAATAATCTGAAAGTTAGTTCACGCATTTATTTGCTGGCCACAGCCTTCCGTGGATGGAGCGAATTGGTTTTTTGGTTTACTTTAACAAGTTGCCACTCCTACCTGACCATGAGCAGCTTCCATCAGAAACAAAAAAACAGGAGCAAAGTAGGTTGCAAGGTTACCCAGGGCTTCTTCTTGCAAATAGGTGCCCTGATTCAGACAACACATTCCTTACTCCTAGTTCCTCCTGCAGGGAAAGGGACAACGGCAGTGGCCACCTGGAAATAAACGTTCCCCAGTTTTCCTCTATTACTCATTCAGATGTCCACATCTGCCAGATGTCTTCCTTTGAGTTGCCTACTGACCCCTCTGCCTGCTTAGATGTGATGAGAGGTAGGGTGTAGGCACCTTTTAAAGGTTTTGGGCAGAGAGGACCTCCCTCAGCCCTGGAGAAGTGCTTTGACAGAATGCCTTCTCTTGCTATATGTACCACAGCTCTCCATTGATACCAGCCTCTGCTGAGCTGAGAAGCAAATGAACAAACTCAGAGCAGATCCCCAAGCAACTGTTGGCTCAGCTGGTCACAGACATACTTTCAAAACACTATCCAGGAGCGCTTTCTTGCTAAAGTGGCTAATTAATCAAAATAAATACCTGCAGTCAGGAGCCCCCTCACTGTACTGTCTTTGATTTGCTCAGAGAAAGCATTCCAAGACATCTCAATTTGTTGCTAGGTAAACGGCTGCAACATCACCCTGAAGAACGTATCTTCTCAGCTGGAGCTGCATGAAACCATCACTCTCTCTTTTGAAGGAATCTGGTGTACAAAACAGAGGTGCCTTTTTTTTTTAAATTCTACCGGCACTGAGACATTTGGGTTCATCTGTATTTCCCTGCTCACCCTTTTATTCAGGATGGCAGGATGCTTAAAAAACTCTTGAGGAGAATGTCCCTTTGCAGACTATGACTAGCAAGACTAGTGAGCAGTGAATCCAGAAAGAAGGAGGTTGAGAGAGTGAAGTCCATGTTCCCACAGGCCACCACGGACAGCAGGAAATCCCATGTATTGGAGGTCCCAGGAAGTGTTCTCAGCTCTTGTGCCCTTTTCTGGGGATCCTAAAGCCATCTTCCTCTTTGCATGGGTACCGACCTCCTCTCTTTAATGGAGGAGACAGCACTGGAGCAAATACCATAACGGACAGCACATTTTGCCTACAAGGCAGGAGCAGATACCGCACAGTGAAGCATTTTGCTGTACAGCTTACTGTACTGCAAAACAAGTGCTGCCACTGCCTTCCATGCACACATTTGATCACTCCCTTCCTTGTAATTCATACAGCTGCTCTCTCTGTACAGAGAGATATCTAGAAACAGAATTACACCTCCCACCCCAAGCCTCCAGTTTGAACCTGGTCCAAGCAATCCCTGTGGAAAACTCTTCTAATACAGGCTAATTTGAAGGTCACCATTCAAACCCACTTCACTTCTAACGCACTCCTGGCTCTACACAAATCCCTCTGGAGGATAGGGTATCTACACTGGATGACTCTAAGTATCATCATGGAACCACCATCTGCCAGAATCTGAAAGATCTTTGAGTGTCACCATTCATCTTTCCAAAGCAGAAATATTGTCCTTCATCTTCACCCTTTGTATCATATTATGACGTCATAATAACCGTCTCCAAAATTTTTGTTTTGAATATATTTGTCTCTTGTCTTAATTTCTCAGTTGTCCCCTATTCCCTCATGAATTTGGAGTCTATTGCAGGAAAAAAAGAAAACAAACAACAACTAGGTTTAATCACAGCAAAGCTTGCTAGAAATCATGCTAATGCAGCAAAACAGCATGTTTTTTAGAAGTAAACAAAGCAAAAACCTGGTCTCATGGGTTTGTAGAGAAACAAGAAGACCAAGAGACCAGAGACACAAATATTTGGAACCTCCTGCCTTCAGATCAGAATGCAACTCAGATGCATAAGGACTAAGCACTCCAGTTGACTGCTACTTGAGATGCAATAGTACAGTCACTTAAAACTTTGAGTAGTTCCATCAAAGACAAGGTTCCTCTGCTTGAAGCTAGGCAAACAAGTATTGAGCTACATCAGCTCCAAGTTGCCTTTAGATAAATAACATGCCAATGTCCACACACTACTCAAGTTTGCTGTTGGGTTTTTTTTTTTTCCAGAAGACTGAAATGGAAATAGAACTCATTGTACTCTTTTAAGAGCATTTCCCTCCATTGCTCAGGTGATGATGAAGAACAGCCAACTCAGTTACACAGGGGAACCAAAAAATGGTAGAGATAACCCAAATGAAGCCAGACCAAAGGTAACATAAAATATAAGAATATTATTCAATGCATTAGCAAAGGAAAATTTGTAGCCAGATTTCTGCAGGCTGGCTGTGAATATGAGTGGGCAGGGCATGATCTAGCATACATACAGTGTACAGTGCAGTACTGAAAAGCGATGGATGAAGGAAGAGTTTGGTAAACCTCAGTCATTCATGCAACTATAATCAGGGAATGACTGTGTACTGGCCAGGCAATGCATTAGAAGCCATCACAGTACCATATCTGATCTAGAAACAATGGATATGGTTTCTTTCAATAACCTCCAACAGCTTCAGGCCTCCTAAGCATAAGACCAGGATTTTCACAGAGTAAAAATACAGCAGGTGGTACCATATACTGACAGGGGACCTCCCTGTCCCTCCTCCCTCATGACATCCTCCAGATCTTCTGTGGCCATGCCACATGCCCATTGTTGACTCTCAGCTGGTCCCAGCAGAAAGACCCAAAGAAAGACCACTGTCCTCCAAGGCTGCAAGGCATGTAACTGCACCAGGGCCCACCTGACTGAACAGGTAGCCCTTCCCCATTTCATTCTTCACAGCCATCACCCTAATACTCTGCTAAACTACTATGCTTTGGTATTTACTTAGCTTGTTCCATTTTGTCAGTCAGTTAGGGAATTTGGGGGTTAGGAGTGTTTTCTGCTCTTTTTGTGGTTTGTTGGATTTTTTTTTTTTTTAATTAAAAAAAGAAAAAAGGAAAGAAGAAGATGGATTTCACACTTTAGTTATGTATTTCCTAACTACCTGTACCAAGAACAAAGACACTAACCTTCTAAAGTCCTTAAAGAGTTTGTCTTTTTTCTTCTGAAGTTTAGGATTTTCTAGCAGTACTGTTTCTCTTTCTGTGCCAATTAAAATGGCTCTGTTTTGCAACTGATAAAGGTGCCTTTAACTCGTGTCCACAACAAGGAGCATTGTGTGCTGTTACAATTGTTCAGTAGATGCCCAGTCCCAGACAGATGGTGCTTTATCCTCACCCTCTCTTCAAGACAGCATAATGCATTGTCCTGTCAGGGATTAATGGAAGTGCCACTCACATTAGATGCTAATTCTGGTAGCAACTCTGTTGCTACACTACAGATGCTACAGCAACTGTTTGCAACTAGTGCTTGAAGCGGGCAGTCCACACTGAGGAGAAGCAGGACATTCAGAAATCAAAGTGAGGAGCACAGTGCAAGAACCCATGCAGAATGCAACCTCATGGTCAAGGGGAAAGAGACATTCGAAAAGGGAGATGAGGACGATGGAAAGAAAGAAACCCAGAGAAACAGGAGAAGAAAAATTGAGGACTGAAGATTAAAGAAGATAAAACAAAGATCAGGAACCAAATGGGAAGGTAAAACAAAAGATCCAAGCCAAATAAGAAAAGCACCTTTTCTCAGTAATGGCCAACACATCACGTCACCAGATAATCAGCACTAGAAAGGAGCCCCATAATAGGGAAGAGCAGCTGAAACACAGGGCATGGAGCTATGCCAGTGAGGGTAGGCTATTCTACAATTGGGTCTTGCCCCATTGTGCACCCCAAAGCATTATTGCCTTATAAAACTACATACGAATGTTTAACATCTTGAATAGGCACACAATTGAGTACTAATTATTAATGAAAATAAGAGTCTCAAAACTAACTCCTGGATACCTACTTCAAGAAAAATATGCCAGGAGAGTTCTGCACAAACACCATAAAAGACAGGCAATTCAGAGATAAGTTTTCAGCTCTGTCCCGGACCCTCCCTTTTTTTGTTTAGATAAGAGATTTCAGATCCAAGACTAATTTTAGATGCTTCCGCATATGCATAAAGTGGGCTGAGAAGCACCTAGGCTCAAAACAGCTTGTGCTACAGCACTTCTGTCATGTTTCCTTTCTAGTACTGTGGTTGTTTACCATGGTCTGTATGCAGCATAGCGGGAGAGAGGAAATCCAAGTATTGGACTGATCTTTCTGAAAAGTCACCAGGGCATGTAAAATCCTTTGTGTTTGAGAAAAGCTCGTACATATTTACATGTATGAAAAATCTAGTTAGATATTCCACACAAAACTTCTAACTAGAACTATCATGTCACTAATTGGTCAAGGGAACACAGGCCTTTCACTATGCATTTCAGAGGAGGTTTCTTATGAGAGAAAGGGAAGAAAAGGAAGGAAGAGGCTATTCAGAGATGTTTATCAAACCTGAAAAGGCGGACCCAGATCTGGCAGCAGATGGTAGATGGCAAACAAAGATTTTGTGAAAAACTAGAACAGTATAAAAACAGTGGAAAGAAGGAAAGCATTATGACAGCAGGAAATACCAAAGTATAAAGATATACAAGGAAATATATTTACACAGTCTGTTGTTCCATTAATAGATAAAAATGGAGCAATAGAATAAATGCAAGGGAAATGAAAAAGCAAAAGTAGTCTATCACTAACAAGCTTATGCACCGACAAGAAGCTTGAGTCCAGGTCTTGAAATAGTATATTAGACCATAATGTTTTTAGATTTCTTCTGAGGGCTGGAGAAATGGGGTATACTGTTAACTTCTCACAAGTCTCCAGTACGTTACATTAAGAAGCTGTGGTCATGGTAAAAAGCAGATGAACTATTAAACAAGAAAATTGCCTCTGGTTCACAAAGTCAATAAGCTGTAAGTCATGGGAAGTTGATAGAGTACACCAGGAAATTCAAGCTGTATACTACTACCATTCTTGTGTTCTTATGTGTCAGGGGATCCACTGCTATTGGACACTAGGAATGGACTAGATGGGCTAGATGTATCTTTGGTCTGACATGTTTGCCTGGTTTTATGGCTTGCTCTATAACGTTCTTCACTAAGAAATGACATGGCAAGGAGATGGAAAACAGTTTATTAATGATGATATGTTTGACAGCCACTATACTAGACTAAAAAGATATTGGCTGGAGCCAAAGGCAAGGTAGGTTGATACCTAACTCGTCACTGCACACTCCAAGTGCACATACTTTAGTGACACAGTTCCAGGCTCAGACCTCCTTACATGTCCATTTGCAATAGTCCTTACTATTCACCAGCTGGACCCTTCTTGAATAATACTTATTGTATTGTCCAGAAATTTTACAGATTGTGTACCTGCATACAAATTGAACGCCATAAGAAAATAGATATTTTTTTTTTCTTTTGTGGTCCAAAATAATATTCTAGATTCAGAGCTACATGATGAACTTTCCCCTCTCAGTTACAATCTCATCTTTTTTTTTTTTTTTCATTCCTGGTGCAACTCTGCCAGTGCAATTACCACCTCATTTGCAGTATGTCTCTGGATTTCAGTAACAATGCAACCATACTTTAATGTACTCTAGAAGGATATTTATACCACCTAGGTCTAAGCACCTAAGCAGGTCATAGTTATTTAGTTACTGCACTCCCTCTTTAGTCCGTATGGAAAGATCAGATCCTTCAGTTTTCTTCAGAGCAAGTATATTAGCATAACCTGCAACTCTTGCTGCTCAAGCCACTAGATTTTTATATCTTTTTATATATAGAAGCTCCTAACATGTCCACACCATGCTACCAAACTGATCTTAGTGTTTACCCAAGAGAACTTGGGTTCAAGCCTTTAAACACAATCCACTCTCCTCTGCTACAAAGGTGCTGTCCTATAAGCATCATAAGAAATCAGCTCATTTCACAAAAAACATATATCACCCTTTAAGTCCACACAATTTTTCATAGGTGAAGCCCTATGGAGTCGTGTGAATAAATTGCAAACACTTGCAATAGTTCAGTTTGCTGGAGTGAGATTCATTTTACAAATAACTCAACACAGGTTTAACTTCTGTCAGCCCGAACTAAATGAGCAAGCACTTGATGTCTAGGGGTGAACAAAGTTTGAGCAATAGCAAAGTCATTTTTCTCCACCACAACTGTGTTAAAACACAGCTTACAGCTAGTCTTTAGTCTCATTTTTAAAAAGCTATTAATATCTATAAAACACATCTTACCTTGATCTTCTGAAGAGACCGGTGACCTGGAATAAAACAACAAAGTCCAGTCAATCTTTGGTATGTAAAGGCCGCAAATAAGGTTCAATTTATTGTGGGGAATAGAGTATGGAGGAATTGGAAGGTTTTATTCTTGGGCTAACTTAGAAGGGAGGACTGGAAGGCATCAGACAAGAAAAGAGCAGAAAAGGGCAGAGACAGAGAGCAGGTTCTGCAGACCAGAGTGGCTGTATGGAGTCATGTCCATAAGGCAGCTGGCAGCTGCACTGTTAAGCACTCCTGCCAAGAGTTTCTGTAGGTACTCGGCAAAGAACTTATCTACTACTGTAACTGTTGGAAATAGCTGACATTACTGTTCAGAAAGTCCCAGTCTTTCAGCGTTTATTGAAGGGTCCATAATTAAGTGTAGCCCAGGAGGAAACCTCACAGCTAGGAGTGGTTGAGGAAATTATAGCTTCAGAGGAACTTGCAGTCATTAAGGTAGCCATTTTTCTTCCCATGAGTCAATGTGGTGGAGAGCATAAAAGCAACATAAACAGACCAAAAAAGCAAAAAAGAAAGGAAGAGAGGTCTGGACAAATGTAAGTACAGTAAAAAGCTATATAACAGCAGCAACACAAGAGTTACAGGATACCAGTGGCTTAAGTCTCTGATAATACTCCAAGAATGTGAGGAGTTATAAAGTGTGAGGGACCTCACAGTGCCTCTGCTGATGAACAGAAGGTCCCTACTGAATTCCAGACATTTGTGTCACAGCTCCCATCACTCAGGATCACACTTATCATCATTTTGGTCAGCACCCACAACATAGGAACATAAAGAGGTGTGAAGTATTGGCCCTTCATTTTTGCCTTTGCTGCAGTAGCTTGGCTTAGCAAAACTGGGGCTAACTGCGCAGGCAAATGTGGGATGTGCCTTAGTTATTTAGACCAGATTGACAGCACAGAGTGGATTGGACCATTGCCTCAGCACTTCCCCAACAAATATTTTCAACTGCATATATAGCCTTCCAACCCAGGTAACAGGGAGTTTGTTCCTGCAGTGAATAGGACAAGTCATGCTTCCTTTCCAAGATATATTTAATTTTGCACCAAGGTACAAAAAATAACAAATTACTAAAGATTTAAAAATGTTAGTGTTGCCAGCAAACAGATCAAAGATGACAATAAGAAAAGCAGCCACAGAGGGGTGAAAGGAAAAGAAGGACCAAAGAAGAAAAGAGCACATGTATATTTAACTGAGTCAGCAGGGGCTGGGGCTAGAGCCAGGGGGCAAGAAGGGTTAGAAACCCTGGATTGAGAGGAATAAAGGAGCAAGGAAGAAGTCATGATCTCATTCCATAACAGGGGTCTGAAAATGAAGGTTGAGGAATTATAGGACATCAGACGCAGATATGCAAATATGTAGATGCAAACAGGAAAAACAGAAAGAAAAGAAGGAAACTTTCCTAATGAGGTATGCAAATATTTATTTTTAAAAAAGAGAGAGATTTGCAAAGAAAGAGAGGAAAGAGTTACAGCACAGCTGGAGCAATGGTCACTGTGAAAGGAAAAAATGTGATTGCCTAATTAAGATTCTGACTGTGCAAGAAGCCAATGTGTCTGTATGGATCAGAATTAATTAATCCTCTACTGCCATTAAATCCTCTGATTGCTGCTGAACATCTTAGGCATGTATCCTGCTCTGCTGCCAACCAGGCCAGCTCTGCCCTTGCACTTCAGCCATGTCTGTGGAAATACAGCAGGAATGCAGGTAACCCAGATTAGCAGGCATCACTAGGACTCCGTCCTGCTGCTTTGACCAGTTAGTTATAGGCCTTCCTCCACAAACCCCAGCAGAAACCCTTCTGAAGGTCAAAACTCAATGTTTCCTACAAGGTTAAACAGTCTAGAATGGGTAATACCAAGAGCTGCAAATTCTTAGGTACTTAAAAGTATTTTTACATGCAAGAGTCATGCCAGGTTCCTTAGCTCACGTATTCTGACTCTCCACCCCTTGTTAATGCAGTATCCCACAGCATCAGTAGAATTTATTTCTTTGTTTTGCCTCTTAGTTGCACAGCTTCGTCACCTTTCAGGTCTTTATTTGAAACAATAAACTAAACAGTACAGATTATCCTATAATTTGGCTCTTCTTTATGCCTGGTAAAACGAATGTCATTGGTTCCTTAAAGCATGAACAGCAGGAGAGACACTATTACAATACCACTATCCTCTCAACTAAAACATTGAAGGGAGGGATGAAAAATGTGTTTGTGCATATTGAGTTTGCCCAAAATTAGTATGTATTTTTCAAAATACAGGTACCTTTGTTGCTTTTTGCATGCCTTGAACACAGTGGTTGAACAGTAAGAAACCTAACAGGTACTGTTGTTGCTACTAGCAGTGTTTTCATTTGAAAGGCTTCATCAAGCATCTTTTGGAACTGCGTAGCCTGCTATCCTGAGAAAATAAGGTTTATAAAATCACAGCATCTCGATGTGTACATATATCTCTCTGCTTCTCCCTAATAAAGTTTGAGCTTGTTGGCTCATTTCACCCATCGTTAACAGAGGGATTGAAGAGCCAATTCCTGCTTCCAAAAGGAAAAGAAATAGCATAAGCTCAAACTTTCTGATGTAGATGTGAAGCCACAAAGAGAGGTTTTGTATATCTCGGTCACAGGAAAGCCTCAATGAGAGCTTCCACCATTGGCGATACCAAAAGTTCAATCACAATCAACTAGGCTTCCTTTGTTCCACTACTGACATAAAGTATTCTTGCAAAGAGCAGAGAGGACTTGCAACATTCTCCTACAATTTCAGGCCATATGTTTTAGCAGAGGGAAGGCTTTTCCAAAGCATTCAAGTACTGGCCTAACTACACCAAGGGGAGTCTTGCTTGTAACTATAATGTAAGGAAATGAGGCTGCTGAAAAGTCCACACTAATAGCGTTGGGCATTTTATGCATTGTCTGGTCTACCCCATGCTTATGACAGGCTCTAAGGGAGGAAATAAAGAGTCTAATGACCTGCTCTAAACCACATACACTCACTCCAGAGCCACAGGGGACTCTCCTGACAGCAAAAAAATCCAGTGGATGCTCATATTTCCGGTCACACATCTTTCTCTCAGGTCTGTAAGAAGTGTGAGGGATATATTGTGGCAGCATCGGTCACCAGACGAGTGTCCTGAGAAGGGAGGATTCTCAGCTGCTATCATCCACGCAGTAACCATCAGTGCCTGTCAGCTGCTCTCAGAGTGATTCTAGCTGTGTGTTTGACTGTCCTAAAGAAGCAAGTTATCATTCCCACAACTTCTATGCCTTAAAAAAATAGAGGAAAGTCAGAGATATTTCAGAACTAACATGCTGTTAAGATCTGTGGTCCCACCTGGGTCAAAACATTTTGCCAAATGAAATCTTGATGATATTTTAATTTGGTTAAACAAAACAAATCAAACCTTGAAAACCTTCAGGAAAAAGCTCAAGCACTGCAATATCCTGTTCTTGGCCATTTCAGAATGGAATTGCTTATTTATCATACTAACCCTTACTTGTTTCTGGTTTTATCTTAGTGTAAAATTGCATAAAGAAAGGCTCATCACCCACTCCCACCCCCCCAGGAGAGTAAAGACAGGCCAGATTGTCTAGGACTGGCTACATTTCCAGAATCATAAAATTAAATTAGCTCTTCTACCAACAATGGTCTTTTTCCATGCATAAGTGTGAAAGGGAAGCCCCATTTCAAATATTTTCACCAAAGGCATTCATCTGACATTTCCCCTGCCCTGGTTTGATAGATGCTTCATGAAGAGCTATTGCTGTAGGGACTAGTTAAAGGGAAGACAAATATTACTATGAAAATAGGGAAGGGGATCAGAAGGGAGGACAAGGGGAAGTATGTTATCATCTTTGTTTGCTTTCCATGTTGTTTGTACCCCTCCTTTTCCTGTAGGTCCTGCAGTAGTGTTCTCCTCCTGATGCAGAGTGGCAAGCTCTACTCAGGAGAGATAACAGCACTTGCAAGCCTCAGCCTGCAAGGAGAAGCTGCGCACTGCCTGTTCCACCACTCCCTGCGCAAGCAAAGCAGTACCTTTTGTGCTTAACACAAAATGCACGAGGATCTCTCAGGAAATGAAGTACACATATTTAGAAGTGCATAAAGTAGCCCGAATAATAATAATGTAAAAAGCCCCCACTCATACATTCACTTCCACCAAACTGGAAGACTTATGATACTGAAGGCATGAGACATGCCCACCTAAAACAGCACTGTGCCTCAGAGTTAATGGTCTGATCGAAAGTTCACTGGAATTTTTTCACTCACTCTTGCAGGCTTCAGTCAATTGCTGGCAAAAATCTAATCCCCAGTATAGCCAAGGCAGCCTTTGGTATCATACAAGCCTTCCCTAAACAACCAAATGCTCACAGCTGTTTCCAAGTGCACTCTCCAATGTGCAAGCACTAGATTTATTCAGCACTGGGAGGGTGGAAAAGGGAATATTCATTTCTAAGGAGGGAAGGGCAGGGACTGTCACAATTTTGAGCCTAGTCAACTGAGGCTTAGGAACCTAGAGAAATACAGCCAGCCTCCAGCAGATGAATTCTAACAAAATTTCAGCAAATGGGTACATTATTCATGAAGACAAAAGCCTCTGGAGAAACAAACCCGGAGCTGATGTAAAGCAGCTATTTTAATCAATAAACCTGTAGCAGAAACCATCTGCACCAGGCCTATTTAAAACCAGCCATTTACAATTTAAAGGCCAAATAACAATCTGTGTGCAGAAATTCTGCTGGTTTTTATGAACATTCCCCTTTTTCCCTGCTTAAGCAATGTATTTCTGCAAACTTTCTAATTCAGACTGACAATAGCTGCCTGCGATGAGGGGAGGGAAAGAGCTTTCAGATTAAACCCATTCCTTCTCACTTTGTGCGTACATCTCTTCAGAACTGAAAGTGGCATCCCTATTGGGATTTATTCATATATTCTCTGACTGTAACTGAAGACAATTTTTAGCGCATAAAGTATTTTTAAAATAAAGGTGAGGAAACCCCTGCATTCAGGAATGTGCATCAACACTGCTGGGACTGGCAAGTCCCCTGCAGCCTCAGCTGCGGAGAGTGCCTCGCATCTTACTGGCGGAAAGACAACTGCTTGCTTTCCTTGTCCCTCAGCATCTCCTACTTGGACGCATCCAATAAGAGTTAAAGATCAGCGCAGGCATCCCCATTTTCTGCCATGGCACTTAATGAAAAATAAAAGCCTAAGAATTACTGAGAGTTTCCCCACACTTCCACTTTGACACTAAACAATTCAGTGAGCTTGACAGGCTGGAGAAGTGGGCTACCAGCAATCTAGCAAGTTCAACAAAGGCAAATGCAAAGTTCTGCACCTCAGGAGGAATAAGCCCATGCAACAAGACAGGCTGGGGGCCTAACAGCTGGAAAACAGCTTTGCAGAAAAGGATGCGGGGTGTTAGCAGAGCACAAGTTGAATGTCAGTCAGCAGAGTTCCCTGCAACAGAAAAGGCCAGTGATGTACTGGGCTGTATTCGCAAGAACACAGTCATAAGGTAGATCAAAGTGATTTTTTACCCTCTACTCAGTACTTTTGAGACTTGAGAATAAGACAGATGTTGACAAATTGGACTGAGTTCCACAAAGGGCCACAGAGATGGTGAGGACATACGAGGAGAGACATATGAGGAGAGGTTGAGGGAGCTGGATTTGTTCAGTAAGAAGAGAACGCTCAGGGAAAAATCTTATTGCTGCCTTCAGCTACCTAATGGGAAAGCACAAGGAAGACAGAACCAGAGTCTGCTTGAAGAAAGAGGAGAAGGAGAAGCAACAGTCACAAGTTGGAATGTGAGAAATTCAGACTGGATATTAGGAAAAACTTTTTCACCGTGCGGATGACCAAACAGGGCAACAGGTTGTACAGAGAGATTATTGAATCTCCAGCTTTGCAGATATTCAAAACTCAACTGGATAAGCCTCTGAACAACTTCATCTAACTGGACCGATTTTGAATGGGGGTTTGGATTAGATGACCTTCAGAGGTCCTTCCCAACCTAAATTTTCCTGCAGTTCTGTGAGTCTCTACAAAGCTTTCTGCTTTTACTACACCAGCTTTCCTGTCACTCTTTCCTCTCAAATATTTCTCACAGACAATAGCCATACTGTCTCACACACGTGGGAAAATGCTGACCAGCAATGCTCCTTGAATCTAAAAATTCCATTCAAGTTATTTATTATTTTGCGGAAATCCATTCGGACATGTCCTGTTAATCTGTAACAACAATCTGGAAAGCCTAAATCTTTCTAATTCTGCTAAAGGCAAAGATTGGTATTTTTTCTAGTATCTCTGTAATGTCCTTCTGCACCCTCAGTCTCTACCTGCACATAAACCATTGACTCAGGCTGTTCACACCAGTCCAACATACAGGAATGTAGCTTGGGACTTCTTAGGAAAACAAGGGCAGCTCAGATGTATTCCTTGCTGAGTCTCAGGCATGTCTATGTCCTTCGTATTGTTCCATATCTTTTCTCATTACTGTCTAACTTTTTATCTCTTACCATTTCTCTGTCCACTGTAGAATGCTTTGAATGAAGGCTTGGAACACTACAATGCAGCTATACCTGAAGTTGTACTGACACCCAGAGGAATTGCTTGGGAATTGCTGCTTAACAAAGGAATAACAGATTTTACTGCAAAATCAGATGTAAACCCATACATGCTTAACCTTGATTTAAAAAAAGAAGAAGAAAAAGAAGAAGAGAGAGATGTTCTAACTCATAGAAAAAGATAGTTCTACCTTGGAATCAAGGTTAAAACATCATCTAAAAAAGCTGGGTTGTTAATTCCTTGAAAAAGAAGGTATTTCCAAATGACCAGCAGAATCACTGTAGGGTGATCGTGGGTTGTTTGTTAGGGTTTTTTTTTTTTTTAATACTTTGCCTCTCTTTCTCTTATCACCACATGACACCAAAATATCTCAGGTGAATGTGAGACATTCCTTTTGAAAAAGGCCTGATCCAAGCTTCTTTGAAATGAAATTCGTCCATTTCAAGATTTGAATTAAATCTTCAAAATCCTTACTGACCTACCTGTCAATTTCTTGATGAATTTGGGGGGCAAAAGGCAAAGGAAAGGCAGTAGCTGATGTGGCTCTAACTGTAAAAGAAAGAATGCAAGATCTAGCCACACCTTGTAATACAGACTGGATGTCAAAGGACTGGATACTGCTGGGACAGGCACTAAAGGGACTGGGTGTACACATTCCCTTAACAGCCTACATGAAAAGCAAAAAAAGATGTTAGGTACAATCAGGTAACAAATAATCTGACCTCTTTTCTCAACAATGAATCTGTATATTTTTACTTTTTCCAGAAAAAGATTAACCCAGAAATCATTTTGCTATGACTTTAACTTTGTATTTAACCCAGAGAAAGGAATTATTTTGGTAACCGCAAAGCCATGACAGCCACACTACTAGTACATCAGATATACTCTGATTCAGAAGTCACATACCCACTTGGCCCTCAGGCTAGATGGAGATGAAGCACATCAACTGCTTGGTATCTCGAGACACCACCCAAATAATCTTAGGCCAGTCTGGGTTTCTAAATGATCTAGAAGCTACCCTAAGTGGTGTGTTTGTTACCACAAAGCAAACCAGTGACTCCTGATAAATAGCCTTCAGCAGTTTGGGGAGAAAGGAGACTGAAATACAGGAACTTCTCAGAAACAGATTCTTGCAATTATGTTCATAAATATGTGGCCTGATTCTCACAAGTGCTAAGCACTAAGCAACCCTCGCTTGCTTGCCATCTTTAAAAAAAAAATTTAAAAATCACCTCAGTTAATGGGCATAACACACAGGTCCTAGGCAGAGCAGAACTGCCAAGCCCTTTACACTCCTGCTGTAGAGTAATTAATGGAGAATAAAACTTGTAATGGGAGTTTCAGATATCATTTTGTGCCGCACTTTTAGACACCTGGCACAGAAACAAGAATCTAGAATCAGGGTTACATTGGCTCCAGGCCACCTCTGGCACTCCGATTTCATCTCTTGGCATAATTTAGCCAGGTCCATCTGTCCCTGCTTGCCCATGGGCATCAACACTGCCAGGAACCTCAGCAAGGCTATGTGTTATGGCCCCGCTCCTCGTGTATTTCCCTCCCATGCACACAATTCTGTGCCAAAACTGCTAAACGCTCGCTCAGTCTCAGCTACCGAGACAAAGCTGAGGGTTTTAGTGCTCCTTCCCCAGCGCAGAGGAGCAGCAGACAAGGAGGGACAACTTTTCTCCCTCACTATTTGAATGCTTTTAAGCTTTCAGAAGTGCATCCTCTCACCTGAGAAATCCTTTGGCAGGCATTTTAAGAAGAGATAGTACCTTCTGCACCCTGACATATAAGCCTGCAGACAGAGGACTAGGACACACAGCCTAGACATGGAGCTGCAGAGCAGCCACACCAAGATGCACAAGCCGGGGAACATGCTCGCCCTCCCTCAGCAGTTCCCAGGTGAACCGGAGAATCTCTCCTCAGCCCAAGCACACTAAACCCAGCCCGTGTTCACAGGTACTTTCTGTTTCAAGCAACGTTTTCCAGAAGAAGTAAACCTCTTTCACACACACCTCCACCAAGAAAAAGCAGCTCACCAATATATTTTTCAAGCAGCCCCAGTGAAAAACCTCAACCTCACTTTTCATTCAAGGAGTTAAGTGAAGGCTTATGTCAAAAAATTGCTCCCAGCCTTATCCAAACACTCTGAACTTTGTGGATCTAAAATACTAAATTGCAAACCTCAAAAGATGACCTGTTTTCACATGACTATGCTTTGCCTCTAGCTTTTTGTTGCATGATATTTTGACAATTTCCAGTTTTCAGCCACAGCTAAAATCCGAACATGCAGATACCTGAAGAATGAAAGTTAGCAAAGGTTTGATTTTTTGGAATTTAACACTGTCCACTGAGGCAAAGTAGTGCTTTTGTGTGATAGTCCAGAGCAGTTATTTTACCAAACTAGATTTCTATTCTCTTTGCAAGCCTGTTAAACCAGAACTTAAGAATATGAATGAGGTGTCAATAAATACAGTCTGAATGCATGAGATGACCTAGTGTGAAAGCTTGGACACACTGTGTATTCCAATATGTGTGTTACATATGTACAGGACTGTGTTTCATACCCGTGCCCTGAAGCTTATTAGCTTTGGCTTTAATAAGACAGCTTGGTACTGAGTGAGAGCACATTAAGAACCCGTCTCCTCTCCGAGCAGATGGCAGCTCCTTATGGCAGGGACAGAGCACATGGACACAGGCTTCCTATGCCTGTGCAATGCTCAGAAAACTAGGACCAGGATGGGGGTTTATTTTGTCTTACTTCAACTCTTACAAGTAAGTAACAAGTACACACAAATACAGACATACGTATTACCTAAAACTACAGGCTTAATTTCTTTTCCAAACTTTATTGGACTGGAAGCCTGCCATGCTGGAGGATATTCACCCTATATTTATAACAGTGCTTAAAGCAAGCCCAGAAGAACACAGGCTGTCAGTCATCCTATGTCACACTAATAAACCCCGCTAGGCCCGCTTCCAGAGCCTTTAATGTCACTGAGGGCCGTGGGTCTGCTATTTCCACTCCATAAAGCTGAAGAGAGGAATATTCACATTCTATAGTGGCATCGTCAGCACCACTCTCTACAAGGTGCAGTTACCACATGCCTGACACTTGCAGGAAAGCAGTAGGCCCTAAAGATCAAATTATCAAACGTCGTTTTCTTTTACCCAGCCAAACGGAAGACAAGGGTACAAGAAGTGACTGTCTTGGTGTGTTCCCCTGCCTTCTTTGCTGCAAAGCTGCTTTACTTCTCAGTGCAGATTCTGCTGCTCAATCCAGGGACTAAAGTAAGCAATCAGGGATGGAAGTATAGGGGAAAAAAGGAAAGAGTTGTAACAAGAAGAGAAAAAAGAAAGAACTCTATTACTTCTGCCTTAGCCATCAGCCAGAGAATAGAAAGCAGATTTATAGCTGTTATGGTAAACAACTTAAAGAAAAGCAAGGCGCTCAGCTATCTATACTCTGTCAACATCAATTTCACCCTTCAAACACACTCCAAGCAAAAA
>VZSZ01009170.1:1257973-1320121 GCA_013398815.1 Ibidorhyncha struthersii
AAAAATCCTTACATTCCACTTGGAAACCTCTTTTTCATCTCATTATCTACTGGAACTATTGAGAAAGCATTTTCAAGCTAGGGGATAGCTGACTTCTTCAACATCCTGGTAGTTAAGTCCCTTTGTCAAGCACGTGCATATTCTGTTGCTTGAAATCACCCCAAGGAGAAGAGGAGAGCTGGACTGCTTGCATTTCCCCTTTGGAAAGCAGGATGCCAGTCAAGAAGCAAGATCTCTCTAAAGAAGCCAATTTGTAGTCTCATGGCGTGTGGGAGTGTTTTGCATGTCACTGTCTGCCAAAATAATTTGTCAGCAGGGTGAATTTCATCAGCTGTGCATCAGGTGTTGAGAAGCTACAAAAATCATTAAGAGCCCTCCTTTTGAGGGCTCGAGGGCAGGTGGGTGGGAAAAGAGGAAGCTAAAATCCCACCCAATCCACTCCAGGGAGCTACATTCTGAATAATAAAATTACTTGGTAATAAGTACTGGTGAGGAAAAAATAACCACCTTACAGAATGCAGTACAGGATGTACTCTATTTCTGCCACAAATTGAAGGGGCAGAAACACAAACCTACCTCATCAGATGTGCCTACTCTTGTTAAAACCCCTTAGCAATTCAGCACCTCAACAGCAAAGCTGGAGACTTAATTCTGGAAGAAAACAAACACTATTTGCATTGCAGTCACATACACAAATAAGGCTATACACATGCAAATCTAAACCAAATTCCAATTTCTTCCTTTTCCAATTACAGTTAACAAGAGCAGAAGCAAAAGATGATGTCTTAAAGCTCAGTATTACTGGGAAAGGGATTGCCAGAAGGATGTGTAAGTAGGAAATACTACTGACTGTTGCAGAAATTTTAATAAGTAAAACACATGATTTTTCTACACCCCAGTTCTCTGTAGAGAAGACAAGACTTTGGCAGCAGTGAAATAAAAATTCTACTAATTAACAGAGGAAGAGATGATTAAATAAGGTTTTCCATGTATTCAGTCACTTAAAGGCAACACCAGAAGTTGCTGAAAGTTCAAGTTAAACAGTTTCCAGAAACATCTGATTCTCGCTGTTTGCAAAGATCCCTCAGGTCTTGTGGATGCAATCACCATAGAGCTATGGCTCATCCTCTGACACAGCAGGGACTGTATGCAGTAACACTTTCCCTAGTCCTGCTTCTGTATCTTCAGACATGTGAGGAAAATGCCAGGGTCTTCCCATGTCCAGAAGCATCCTGAGATGGTACCAACAGGGCTGAAGTAACACAAAGCCTCTTGAATCCTGAGTTGAGAATGTCTGTTCTTGTGTTTACCTCCCCTACAGAGTCTGTATGTGATACACTCTGGATATAACAAAAACATATCTGATGTGGGCCAGTCTTTGGAAAGATATTTTGGTGCCAAAATTCCTCTCCATCCCCTGTGCTTTTAGCATTGTTTTCCTCTCTAGACTGTGTTCCTTTTTCCTGCAGTTGAGCCGAGGTGTATCCACTAATCAGACATGTCCAGGATCCCTTCTCCTTACCCATCTTCATGACAGGGATGAACATCACTAGAGCGAGAGACATTGCTTGGGAAAAGTGGACTAGTGACAATGTGGGAGAGGCTCAAAAATAACTTGTGAATTAATGTTTGTTCAGGTAAAAGTCTTATTTCCAGTTTCATCACAAATCATTTGACAAATTCATATATATATTCTGTATCTACAGCTGGACTTGAAGTTGCTGTATGAACAGCTCCAGAAGGAAAAAGAAAACATCTAGAAAAATTCCAAGAGCCGGACACTCAAATTAGTTTTGAGATAGTAACAGATACCAGCAGCAGTAGCTGTCCTTAAAAAAACTTTAGAAATCCCACAGGCCGTAAAGCAGCACAAGGCACTAAACAAGATTTTTTGTTGCTGTCAGTCTGGAAAGAGTATGAAGTTCACTGGGAATTATTTCTGTCTGCAGTGCTACAGTCTCCAGATTGTTCTTATACTCGATGATTATACCACATAATAAAAATAATTATCCTGTTTTTGAGTATCTCTGTACTGAACTGACTATACAGAGAAAATAAGAGATTCAAACTATTTCTTGAAGGGTTTGATTTTAAAAACATAGGGATCTTACAGAGAAAACATGGTCTTTTTTGTCAGCCAAATTCCACTATTTTTAAGTGTGTTGCTATTGTTTGTCAGGCTGAATTTTTTTCTGGATGGCAAGAAATGAAGCTTCAGGACAAATTATTCAATCAATGCCAAAATTCTGCTAGATTTTCATTGTTACATTGTAAGTTTTTAAGGGAATGAGAAAGGGCAGAAATACATCTTTTCAGAACCGCAGGCACATGTCTTCAAGGTAGAATTCCAAAGGAAACCAAAAATTATTCCCTTTTCCCACTGAAAATCTCAAAAAAATCAATGAAGGCAGCTAAAATCTTGAAGTATATGGAGAGAATTAATACTCACAACAGGAGCATGAGGTACACGAGATTCATTATTTACCACGACTAGAATCTAAAAAAAATTAACGGTTGCCCTCTTTTGTCAAGGAAGTCTCCAGAAATGGTGGTACAGGAAGATTTACAGCAGAAAAAGAAAAGATTTCCTAATGGTGGGTAAATTGTAGCTTCCATCTGGAATGTGCACAAGATTTCAAGTACTGTGACTGCATCACACTGACAATAGTGAGAGCTTTCAAAGCACAGGACCAGACCCCACACTGAGATGCATCCCTTTTTCCCACTCAGCCTCACTCAGGAAACCTGCTTTCCCTCAAAACAATTTCTTATCCATTTGCTAAATTCTTATATTTTATTTTATTATTTTCTTTCTTCAAAGTACTTTCCCTATTTGACTCATGTTTTCTTTCCCTGAACCATTCTTAGTTCTCTTCACATCGCTTTTTCTCATCTTTCTCCTCACTAACACCTCCTTTTTAATATCACTTTCCTAGCAAGAGGTGCTTTAGCAAAACCTTTCTCATGCTCCACTTTAAGGTAGCTCCACTTTAAGTGGTGCCTTACAAGCTATTTGTAAAAGTATCTAAGACAACAAAAGAGAAGAAGGGAGAGTCAAGCATAAACAGACACTGCATTTTGTTATGCTCTAATTCTATTATAGGGACTACCCAGGAGTGTACAGTGAAGGTGAGATGGTGATTTATGGCTTCACTCAAATAAGATTTGTTTGAAAGCAATCAGTATTCACGGAGCCTCATTTGGGATTTTAAACAATGGAAAGTCATTTGTACAGGTGTACAAATAGCTGGTTAAAACATATGCACATCACTCTTGTGGCTTAATTTTATAAATGCAGCTTGAACTAAATCTGAACTAGAAAAATAATTCAGATTTTGCTATCAAAACACACTAGGGCAGACCACTCTGACTATTTAAGAGCTGATGCTGAGTTTTCCACTGCAAGAGTTTGGGGGAAACACTTGAATTTTTCAAGTCTTCACCAACCTAGCCTAGCATGTTCAAATCCTAAGAGTGACCTCTTTATATTTTCTTAAGTTTCACTAGATGAGCATTCCTTCTCCTTTCTACATGCAAATTTGCACCACTGACGCTCTTCTCACCTTGTACCATATGAAGATTTCTCTTAAAAAAAAAAAAAAAAAAAAAAAAAAAAAAAANCATAACACTGATTTCCTGGGCAATGATCTGATTCTTGTGGCTGAGTTAAAATGCTTGGCATTCAGCCTTTTTCTTCTTCCCTCTCAGGAACTAGGTTATTATTGCCTCATAAAGCAGTGCCTGTGTGGTATTACTAGCTAATTAATGTCTATTAAGTGTAAAGGGCTGTAGCCACCTTCCAGCCCCCACAGGCTTTTTTTCTTCCTCTCCCTGACAGGCCCAGATGGCATTCTGGCCAACCTTCACCCACCCTTCACGAGCCATGCGCACAATTCAGCCAATGCATCTAGCAGCTTTGGAAACACATTACCACCGCAGCTAGACAGATGCTAGAAGAGTGGTTGTTACTGCCCCAAACAATGGGGAAATTAATGACTTCAATTAAAAGATGTAGATTAAACCTCTACCAAGGTATAGTCAACTTGTCATTTTTGTATGCTGTTGTGGTTTTTATTTTCCAGCTCTCGTCACATAATAGGGTGACAAACACGTAACTAGGAAGAGAAATACATGGCCAACAACAAATGGTTACAGCAGGCTATGAGGGAACGGTCATCCCCATCTCACTGCACAATTTGATCATAGGATAAATCAGGATGACAAACCCATTCATGTTCAAAGGAAGAGTCCAATTACATGTTTCAGTGGAGTCAGCCCAGAATACTTAGCTTTTTTCAAGATCAAGCACCAGTAGTTCAAGTAATTGTTTTCCCATTGTTTTTTTTGTATGCACCTTTCACCCTAATTTGATGTTCTTATTAAGCTACGATCTGCCCCAGCTCCTGGTTACTGCATCAAGATGCTGTTTCATGTCCTGCCCAGTCCACACATCAGTCACACATCAAAGAGCCATCAGAAAGGGAGCAAAACATGAAATACCATTAATCAAAAGCCACCTGAAAATTAACTAACATGAAGCTCACTAAATTAAAAACAAAAGCATAAATAATTTTCTCTCAGCAAGACCCCTGCCTCACAACCATTTCATTCACATTACTCTTTACCACAGCAGCTTGTGATCAAAAGCAACACCAAACAATCATTTTCAGACCACATATTCTCTTCTCCACTTTCATTGATTGAAGTAATTTAAGGGATCTCTATTTGAATACTTTGTTTTTTCAGCTGCACTCGCTTCTCAGAAATAATTACTTCATCTTAAAGAGGTTATGTGTATATACACACACACATAACACACACATATATGCATATATACTGATGCCAGAGATACCCTAAGCAGCCTGCAACCATACTATGACAAGCTGCGGTCTGATCTGCTCCTAACATCTGAGAAGGGTCACTCCCAACCTGGAGAAAAATTACCATTGAGAAAACAGCCCCAGTGGGTCAACTAATGACACTTTCTCTCACAGCGAGTCCCCTGTCACTTGCCCTAGTAACAGGTTATAGGATATTGCGCTTTGAGCTGGAAGTACTGTACAGTATTTTGGAGCAGATGTAAAACACTGGACACGGATGACTCTTAAAAGATCCACAAGAACTCCACGTACAGGAAGAATTGTCCCCTCTATGCTCTGCCGTATTCCTTTTTAGGAATTTTGCTAAAATCCTTTCCACAAGTTTTATTTGAAAAATAATTTCTGAAGGGACCAACCTCTGTAAAGAACCTGTGAGCTACTGCAGCTGCCAAAATATAATGAGGCTTTTTCTTTAAAGTGCCAGATTAGAAAGGTTGCAAAGTTAAGCACCCAGAAGCTTGGAAATGCCAGAGCTTGTGTCATCTCAGCATCATACTCCAGCCCTGTTGCACTCAAGCATTTTGACAACCTTTAATCACATTGTTACCTGCTACTTCTACTGGACTCTTGCCTCAGTGTTTAAGTAGAGACGTGCTTGATATCCGTTTGTATTTTGTATATGCAGTGCACAGCCTTGAGATTTATTTATTCCACACTACCAAAACTGTGTACAGAATGTAAAATGATTAATTTTCTCCTAAGAATCTCTGACAGAGTCTCCCTGTGGCATCCAAGTTTTATGTGACCATGAAATTTACCCTCACTGTGCTCCTCTAAGGTGAGGTTGTAATATTATCTGTATTCTGCAGCTGGGCAAATGAGAGTCAGAAGTAAGGAAGGCACAAACTTCCCATTAATTTTAGCAGTACAACCCAAGGCACACAGAAAGGCTATTTCTCAGTTTCCAACCCTTCACTCTCTTTCAAAGTCTCCTTGTAATGGCCTCCCAGGAACCCATCCCATTTCACAGCGGACATGCATAGACTGAGGAGCCCATTGCTACTGGCCATTTGTGAAAAGTTTGTTGTAAATTTGCATCATTCAGAAATTCTGTCAGGGAAATTGTGGGGAGAAGCCAGTCTTCCAGAGCAGCATTGAACTGCCTCAACTGTAATAATTCCTTGCTTTCTCCATTGCAACCCTCTGCCTCATTTGCTATATACCTTCCACTTTTCAATAAGGCAGCTTAGAAACATACTTCAGAGCTTGCCTACCAGTACTATGAATAATCTGCATCGGCCCAGAACTCCTGATTCTGGGGAGAAACAGCCACAGACCCTTTCCCCCATGCCCCTAACCTGTCTGACTCATCTCTTACTTATCTGCACCCCATGTCCTCCTCTTTTTCGTTATTCCCATTCTGGTTTCCCAGACATCTGTATGTCCCCAGTGCTCCTAATTGCCAGCTCCCATCCCCTAACCCCGCTCCCCAGGTTCCTGCACACACTCCCTTTTTCCTTCTACTCCTTTGGCTCTTGCAACCTCTTTGCCCTGTTCCTCCATACACCTTTCCTGTCCTGTCTCCATGTGACCATGACTGCAGCTTCCCTTTTCTCCTTGCTACTGGAGATCAGCTGGTGAGAAGCACAGCCCCCCACCCTTCCTTCAGCCTGGTGGGCAGGTCTGCAACCAGGATTAAGTAGAGGGGCATAACTTCTCTGTAAGCATGTGCAGACAGAAGCTTTTAAAAGTGAAGCTCTTGAATCTGAGATGTCTCCAACATGCATGAAAAACCTCATCACTAGGGCAAACTCAGGGCTGCTTTTCGCAAGACAGTAAAAGGCATCTCCCCCGTATTATGGTGACACTTTATGGAATGCCAAGCCTCTAAAACTTCATTCCAATGACTTCATTCTGCTACCAGCACTAAAACACCTCAGGAGACAACTGCTGGATTTATTTATTTTAAAGAAGGTAATTTAAAGCAACCCATTTCCCACAGATCTTGTCTTCGGAAACAACTGACTTTTTTGTTAAAGTTTTGACTAAAAGAAAAAGAGAAAGAATTAGTCAAAGACTGAATCTTCCCATGAAAAATTTCAGCCAGAACAATTAAAGTTTAGAGAAGCTATAAAGGAAGCAGTTCCCTATAGTAGGCTGTGACAGGTACACTTTACTGTGGGCAGTGCTACTGACTTTGCTTGTAATTAATAAATCTGCCAGGCAAACATAATTGTTCCAGCTAAGCAAACATTTCCAGTCATGCTGATGTAAGCAAAACCATTCCTCTTATCAATTAGAAGTTAGTCCACATGTTGTCACCATCTCCCCACACTGCCTAAAATTGTCTAAGCATCATTTTTCTCCCAGCTTTCCAAGCTCTGAATTTCAGGCCCTGCCATTCCGGTCTGTGGAAAACTGCACCGCAATCCACCATCCTTTGCACTGCAAAGAGCAGAAGAACAAGAACTGATCCAGAATCCCTCAGGGTAATGGGAGAAAACGAGAACAGTGTTTCCTGGCAGTGCTACCCAGCTCACACTTTCTTACCGTGACATCTCCTTCTCGCATCAGGAGTTTCCAGTTTGCTGGAAAGTTTCTAATTTGTAGCTGCACAGCTACGCAGCCTCCCATCCACACGGCATCTGCCCTGGAGGTGTACTCAGCAGGGACCTTGCAGCCCCGTTCCACACACATCAGAGACAGAAAGACAAAGTGAAACAAGGACCACACAGTTGCTATTTCTAATTTTTCTATACCAAGTTTTAAACCCCATCCATAGGGATCCAGATACAGTAGAACTAGAAACAAAAAGAAGAAGTGGTGTACACAATTATACATTATGTACATGGGTGGACAAAACAACTCCAAAACACTAGAATTTTTCAAAGCCAGCAACAGAGTTCAGACAGGTGCCTCCCATCTAAACTTTGGTAGCAATTATGGATCTACTGCTGATTTTGAAAATCTAAAGTGGAAGGACCAAAAAGTGGAGAACTAATCTAAAATAGGCAAGAAGAATAAGAGATGCT
Source organism: Ibidorhyncha struthersii (assembly GCA_013398815.1). Taxonomy (NCBI): domain Eukaryota; kingdom Metazoa; phylum Chordata; class Aves; order Charadriiformes; family Charadriidae; genus Ibidorhyncha; species Ibidorhyncha struthersii. The sequence goes on from VZSZ01009170.1 coordinate 1,265,826, forward strand.
CTTACACAAATCTGAATGCAGCAAACAGGATTGCAGTGGTAGAAATCTCTTACGTGAGGAAATTATCAGCAACATAACCACTATTAAGTCATCCTACACTGACAATGGTATCTCTGGTTCAAGATTATATGAAAACTGTTGCCTAAATCTTTGACGGTAAGCAGCAATTGTAGAGGTTTCTGCTTTGTCACATTGTATGAGAGCTACCTTAAGGGTCAGTGCTTCGGCCTTTCTCATAACCAATTGCAATGACGGTTCCCTTAGCTGGAACTTGAGGCATGCAGAATAACGTATTTACTTTTGGAAAATCAGACCTAGGTTTATTAAGAGTGCAGGGTGCCACAGAGAAAAAACAAAGGCAAGAACATATAATAATGGAGAGAGAGGAAGAAACAGAAGGGAGGAGCAAAAGAGAAGAAGCAAAAGGACTTCTGTAATTTCAGCATGTCAGCACAATTCATTAAGCTTAAAGGAGCCACTAGGAGTTGCTTGTGGTGATGGTGACAGTGCATCATCAAGCAGAGAAATGCAGAGGGCTCTTACTGCAGCATATGTGTCTGGCTGGCGTCCTTTTGTTTGTCAGGTACCTCGTAGTGTGGGGAAATCTTGCCGAGGCCACTGTCGCTCAGCATCCTCTTTCGAACCGCAGGGTTCCACCGATCTGATATTCTAGGGAGGGAAGAAGGAAGAGAAAGGCATTCACCCCTCACAAATTACCTCATATTCTCTGCTTTGAAGCTCTCTTATGCTTACTGGTTCCCAGTATTTTTCCACCCATAGCAAGCTAAAATAACTTAATTCACTGTAAGTATGAGACTTTCTATAGATGAATAGGAGTATAGGTCCGCCCAGCAGAGGCACTTCACCATCACTCTTAGGCACAAAGGACTTCAGAACCTTATACCCTGGTATCAGAGCCCTGACCATGCCAAGAAGGGGTTTGTAACTCAATCAATACAGATTTATGGCAGGACAGATAGATTCAGAGGGCGTGAGGAGGGTGAAAGGTTTAAAGTCCACTAGTTCTGCTATGTGCTCCAGGATGCTTAATGGAGTAGATCTTACTTCACTGTCCTCCTGTCGTTATCATGGCTGCATTGGATCCTGTCCTCAGCTCCCCACCGAAGATCTGCCCTCCCACATCTCCCAGCCCTTCAGAAAAGGGGACCAGAAAAGAGATGCCCAACTCTAATATGGTTGCTGACACCAGATCCCAGCACCACTCACCCAGAGGCCTGCTCCACTACCAGATCAGGCATTCCTGGTGGTGTCCCCACCTGCTGTGACATTACCAGCTCTGGGTCCAGAATAAAAATCTCGTCCTGCGAAATTTCCGTCACAAAGTGCAAATGTTCCTGTTGGAGTGATACAAGGAACGAATAATGAACCTGCAGCATCACTGGTCTCCCAGAGCACCCAGCTGGCTATAGGAAAGCTGGGGGCACATCAGGGTCTCTGAAGAGCGTTCATGGGATTCTATCTGTGTATTTATTTAAGTGCATGCACACACACATACACACACATTAAACCCAATACCACTGAAGTCACCAATAAATACTTCATCGATTTCAAGCCAAACAAGACCCCCAACCAGCAAGCTTCACACTCACAGCAATGCTTAGAAGACTGCTACTCAGTGACTCTATGTAATTCAGCTGAAAACCGGAGTTCTACCCAAAAAGCCAAGGTTTGCATTTTGAAATGATGCCCAACACCCAAAGTCAGTCCCCCACTGATGGCTGACAGAATTTCCATTGTTTTGGGATACTCTCCCAAACCTCCATTGCCTGTACATCCTGGTTTTGCATCTCCGTTACCAAAGCTCTCTTTTCTCAGTCCCTCTTTTTTGTTATTGACACAGAAGGCTCATTGACCTTCAAAAAACACCAAGTATGAGTAGGCCTGTCTACGTAAGCGAATGAGCAGGAAACCACCCATGGTTTGTGGGCTGGGACCATCACACAGTATTGATTTTTTCCCCCACAGAAACACAGGACAAAGGAGTAGAAGGGAAAGACGGCTGTTTGTACAGTGTCAAGTATTAAAGAAATGCAGAATAATCCAAGCAGCGTCACATTGTCCAGTTCAAGCTGTAGCAGCATCTTCTTCACCCTTGCCTTTCAAATGTTAAAGTACAACTCCATCAGAGCATTTATATGACTGTGTGCAAAGAAGCCCTGTGGTGGCTACACACAGACACTGAACCTGGGACCTATGAACTAAAGCCACAGCTCCTTCTGCTTGAACTAAACCACCAGCTGCTTTTGCTAGGAAACAGTCATATGTTTCCTATGATTCAGAGACAGCTTACGCGGTCCTCAGGGGGACCAGACACAAATGGCCACTGGGTGAAATCTATAATTTGCACTTAATGCTGAGCCACTAATTGGCCTGTTCTGGCTACAAAACAGACACACCAAAAGCTCTGTAAAATTTTCAAAGTGTCTTTTAGAAAACACGTTCAGATTGTCAAATCTATACCACAGGTTTGAATCCAACAGAGCTACATGCTGTTTTGGGGTTCCTCAGGAATATTTGATACAGCTCTGGTCGTAATTCTCAACTTGTAACATCTCCTTAATTTCCATAGTTATTCCATGTCACACACACAGGATCAGGACCTCTGGTGACTAAAAGCATCAGTGAAAAGACAAACGGGTGTCACACAGATGCCCTTAGGAAGACTTGATAAGGATGACAAGTGTAGAAAATTCTGATCTGTACATCAGATTGGTAGTAAACAGAAGGGCAGATGGTCAGCAGATATAAAACTTTAGTGAAACGATGTAAATTACATCAACTAAAAAATGGCCTAGAATTTTTTCTCTACTTTTCATGAGACATCAGTAGCATTTTAGAATACACAGGAAGAGTGGCAGATAATTCATTTTAAGCTGCATTTGACATAGCTTTAAAAAAAAAAAAAAAAACAACCTATAGAAATGGTAACCGAATAAAATTTACCTGAGATCTGTCAATGCGGTAAAAACGATCAGCAGAAGTTGCTGGAAGACAGAGAAACAACAGAGCCACAGTGAAGAAAATGGTCTGAGCAGAGCTGCATGGACAAGATGGGCTGAGCTAAAATCACCACCACATAAGACAACCTCCGTGTCAGTGAAGTCACAGCAGTTTCACAAGAACTACTCTGATTCATTCATTGTGTCCATATTCCTATCCCATTAAATACTGAATTTAAAGGTGAGGCTTACCAAAAGAACATTCAATGAAATTATTAACTTGCAATAAATATTTTAAAAACATATAAAATGGATTTCAGGCTTATAAGAAGAATTGATTACATTAAAAATGTGACAGAAAAAGCTGCATTGTTCCGATGAGAGTGTAGCAAGCATATCATGAAATTGATGGGTCTAATAGGATTAATTCAAATTTTGAATCTAAAGAACAATAACATGCTTGGGAGCTCTTTGTAAATCAAATGCATGGCCACAGATATTCACCCTGAATTACCGATACGCTCAAGGAAAATTTATGCTACTCATGAAAAACACAGGAAAATAGGGGAGATTCACTACATAAAGCACCTAGTATGAATCATGTCACTGCCACATAATTTATATCACTAAACCCAGAAGTATTTCATCACCTACACTATGCTTCATCAGATGGGATTTTTTTTGTTTCTGCTTTGCATTTAGTTTGGCCAGTGAAATCAGATTGGTTCATTCTGGAGTTTTGACATAGGAGTATAGTACGTAGCATTGTAGTTTTTGGCACTGCAAGGGACAAAGACTGAATGCATCTACCCACCCAGCTTTCTCCAAAACCCAAGCAGATTCTCAATATGGTTTTTATCAATTTCCCTCATGAGAGACAAGGAAGAGTGATTAGAAATTGTCAAGGAGAATTTGTTTTTGTTTAGAACAATAAAAATTTCAGTCTCCATATGCTGAAGCTTTTGCAAAAGCACATGCCATCCATCTCAGCTGCTAATTCCAGTGCTCTGGAGCCTGGTGTAAAGCCCAGATAAGCCATCTGCTTTGACCAAGTCTGGGTCAAATACAAGTGCAGCTCTCCAGGGAGTTACATGAAGTGCCATCTTACAGGGAAAGCAAAGTACATTTCTGTCACCTAAGCACTACAGTACTTAAAAAGAAACCAGAGTGAAGACCACGGCCTTACCAGCAGCAGCGTGTTGCCACAACTGGCTGTGCTCTGACTCCAAGCACAGCCATGCAGTAAGTGCTGCTCATCACAGCAGAGACGCTAATAAACCAAACCTCTAACCTCCCTTAGAAGAACATGCCTCCTTGGAGTGACAAAGCTATAGCAGACACTTGGGATTGCTAGATGAAGGGCCTGTTTCATTTTTCAGAGGGGAAAGAGGGGCAACCCAGCTCCTTTTTTACCTGCTCAGTATAACAAGAAGGAACAGTTACCCGTCTGTAGTAATACTCTCAGATGCACTAACCTTCACATGCACACCAGAAGCAAGCAGCATGCTACGCACAAGAGAAGGGAGATGCACTTACCGTCTAGGAAGCACCATCTAGGAGAGAGCCTCTGAACAGAAAGTACTCTGGGGAAAGAGCTTTCTTGGTCCTGGATAGGACAGGGAAATGACATTAAAAAATAACAAACTTTTTTCTCTGAAGAGGACAATTTTCTAGTCTCTGCTTTTTTTCATTTTGCTTTACTGACATTGCACAATATGCAAAACCTACGTAGCCCAAACCCACTGAATTTGGTCTTCACTGACATCAGCGTTTGACTGTGATATAGTAGAGAGTAAACTGACATGGTTAGCTTCAGCCACATCTTCAGCAATCCTTTTTCCTTCAGCTCAGCAGTACCAAAAAGCTTTGCATCAAAACCATCTTTCTCAGCTGTCTACCATCTTTCTCAGCTGTCTACAGCCCCCCTTATTTGTGGGGACACAGGAACACAGTGAGGTGAAAGAGGTCACAAAGATACACATCAGTATCAGTACACAACAGCCATGAATTCTATAATTATTACATTTGTTTCTTGTGTGCCTGTTGCCTTCCTTTATTCTAGCTCAGTATTTTTACACACTTTCCCACCTGAACTGATACACCACTCAAAGCAATTGTCCACTTCGCCTGTCCCTGGTGCATCCCTAATGCACATCGGGGTAAAAGAAGTGTTATTCTCCACACCCAGAATACAGAGAGCGCAGACCTGGGAACCACCATCTCCAGCCAAGCAACCAGAAACCCTACATCAACATCTTCCCATTCTGGCTAAAAAGACAGGCTCCCTGGGAGCCAATGGATGTTATTTCAGGAACCAAACCAAATGACTGGGGAGGAATTAAGTCCTTCTTCCTGACCTGTGCTCACCAAGGAGTCAAAGAGGCTGCCTTTTGCTTTTTCAGCTCTCACTGAGCTGGAAAGGCAAAAGGGATCTCAGAAAGCAGAGGGTGGTCATGGCTCTGCTCCATGCTGCCAGTGGATGGCCAACCAACTTCCTAAAGCCACCGGAACACAATTTTTAAACACAAATAGATTTGCACAGGGCAAAACCCAACAGCACGGATCTCAGGCGCACACCCAAAATTTGTATAGAGCCAGATTCTATCCTTATTTACATCTTAAGCAGTAAAATCAGCACATGTGAAAATGGTGTAAATTCAGGCATATACTGGCTCAAAATTAAACTTTATTCCTCCTTTAGACAACAGACTACAGAGTTGTATACCAAATCACAAGGCAAGAAAAGAAAAAGTAGAAGCAATGGGGAGGAAAGGTACCTTTGAGAAAAGTATTGCTGTGCATGAAAAGCACAGAATGTGAATAATGTATACATACATATATTCATAACATGGGCATAGATTGGTGAAACCAGACTAGGATACAATGATATGTCACTGGGACTTCTCTGGGACTTCAGAATATCATACAAGAGCCCAGCACCTTTCCTGACAGCAGGATTCAAGACATATTATTTTCATATTAGGAATTGTACAGCTATATTGTGTGAGTAATTGTTTGAAGGTCCAACACCAGAAAGTAAATGCTGGTTGAAAGAGTGTGTTCCAAAAAGAGATTTCAAACAATCATGGGTTTTCAGCAAAAAGGGACAGCAGAGCTATGAACAATTAACCCCTAGCACAACACAGAAATCCACCACTCCAGCCTGAGCTACAGCAGACCTTTTAGAACAGCATGCAACCTAAGTGAGAGACTCTAAGTGACACAAACCCCACCATTCCCTCAGGCAGCTGGCACCACCCGCATGGTTTGAAGGAGGAATGTGAGGCTGCTTTGTATACAAGAAGAGGGAAAGTGCAGAAACACCAACACAGAGTTAAAATGAAAGTTTATGGTGTACCAAACACATCCAACACATCTGCAACATTCATACAGATTCTTAAAGGTTTGCAGTTCCCTACATATTTTCCTTTGCTTTTACTGACTAGTGTTTATATCATTAAGAAAACCTAGAAATAATAGATATTTCTCAGCAATTTATCTTACTATTTTGCAAATCTGATGCATTTCTAAAATACTTCTTAGCTGAGTAGCCATATGTGAGAAAAAGTTAAGGAAAAAAATAAAGAAGATATCGACAGAAAAATGGGAGTTTCATCAGTTCAGTTCCCCAGACTGCCCAAACATGTATCAGTAAGACCATGGGGAAAGAGCAGTTTGCTTTCTTTAACCTCAGGAAAATCTCAAAGAATGCTGAAGGAAGTTGTCATTTCTATCTGACTGGGTAAAAAAAAAAATCCAAATCGATTACAGAACAAATAATGCCCTTATAAGTTATGAGGCAGACATTGCTCTCTGATTTACATAAAGGTATCTGATACTTTTTCAGCCACCTGAGAAAAAATGAGGTTACATTGACGTTGTACAGACACACACAAGTTCTTGGCTTCCCCAGCTTCCCGGTCAGCAGGGTGACTGCATGCACTGTGAGTTTTTTTCAAGCAGCTGTGCTGATGCATTTTGCACTTTGACGGACACTCATTTCTGAGCCAGGTGAGTGCATATCAGTGCCTGGCATGATGCTGCTACAAACCATTATTAATTTCATTTGGTATCATAGTATCATCTTATTAGCTTCTGCCTCTGGGATTGATTGGAACCATCTATTACTGCCTTTCCTTTCTGGTTATCCAGGACAGAAAAGCAAAGACGGGTCCAGACAACTCATCTGTTTTCTCCTCAGTACCTGAGAGTTTGGCTATAGTCCTGGCAAGAGGTCTGGTCTGAAATGTTACTGCAGCAAATTACAGACTTTGCTTGACTAAAAAAAAATATATGCATCTATATCTTCTGATGCATCATACCTTCATCTGTAGACACCCTGACAAAAATAAAACAGCCTCTATTCTCTCCCATATTCAGACTCACAGATTTTACTTGATCCCATAAACCTTGCCCACATGTACGGGTTTTTCTCCCCAACCTCTATGCATTACAGGAGAGATGAAGATAATGACAGCATAACATTCCATACAGTGAACTCTGTCTGCACATGGGGACCAAATGACATATCTCAGTGGTTTAAGCATCAGATTTAGAATACACCTATGTCTTTCTCTAATATGGGCTTACAGTGTTGCGGGATGCTTAGGTTTGCTTGTATCCAACTGAGGTGTATATGGGAGAGTCAAAGGCTTTCTGAAATTCACTAGGTTTGCTAATGTCCATATATCTACACGCACAAAGCTTTACGTATCTTAATATTCAGCCCAGTATTTGCAGAAAGGTGAGGACTGGGATACAAAAAACAAAAGGATGAAAACATCCAAAGATAACAATGCATACTAAAAAGGACGATGATACAAAGAGGATATATGAGTAAAAATTCATAGACCTGGCAGAGTACAAAATGAATATAGGCATAACGCTGGTAAACGTAAATTCAAGTCACAAATTGCATATTGTGATATGCGCTTTCCAAGACTTCATTACAGTTCAACAGCAGAACTAGCTTGGGAAGTCTCAGGCCCATGAGAATGATATTTTATAAGCATTAAACTCATTAGAGAACCAAAACAGAGTGAAAAACAACTCTAGCTTAATTTTTCTTATTTGCACCTGGGCTTGCTGATGTTGTTTCTGCTGACTCCCCATGTTTTGAGCTGCAGAGGAATCATGCAAAAGAACTGCATTTATGAGACCTAAAAGCATCCGTGACACCTTATTAGTAAGATAAGAAGACAGTTGCATCAACTCAAGTACCTTATTCATGCCCTTTATCCCCTGCTTTTTCCACTTTCTGTAATATGTAGAGGGATACCAACAAACATGGACCAAGCCTCAAATTAACCTAACAAGACAGTCTGTAGAAATGACCCACTGAGAATAAACCAGTGTTTGAAGAATCCAGGATAAACAAGCACTGAAGACAAAACACAGAGGGGGGTGCATTTAAAATGTAGCATCATAAAAAATTGATAGCATGTTAGGGATTTCACACTGATATGCACTGGAGGAGATGTCTAGGCAATTAATTTATATACTGCTATAACCACAGAGGTTAGAGCCAAATATGGAGCTGATTTCCAACATTTCATACTCTCTTTTGGCCCTTCCCATACCCGCAGATTTAGCTCTTCATTTTACCTCAGGCAGTTTCCTAAGTATGGAGCAGTCAGCAGCCACTTAGGTTAATTTATAATGAGTGGAACAGAATAATACATGCTGTTTTATTAGCCAATTCGCTAGACACTAGCACTGCTCTAAAACTTGTTTCCAGGACAATGATTGATACTAATGTCAAAAATACGAGGTTGAAATTGGACAGGGATATGCAGAAACAAACCGTGAACTGGTATGAAGAAGGCAACTCCAGGAAAACATGCCAAATTGCACTTTATCATAGTCTCTTCCCGCATTCAGCGCTTTTACAGGCATTGTGCCCAAACTGGAATTCTGTATCAGCCAGGTAATCATTAGGCCCCAAGAAATTATCCACAATTTCACCGCAATGGGTTCCCCTCAGCTTGATCTCCGTAGGCTTTCACAGTGAACTCATTCCTACAGATCCCAGCAAGACTTGCATTGTTAAATCTAGGAAAAGGCAATAAACACTGTGCAAACTTGTCTTGTGATTCTAGGCGCTGTGTCAATTGGCCATTGTTTGTGTCAAGTCTCCGCACTGATGTCAGATCAGCTCAGGAGTCAGTAGAGTTAGTCTCAGTCATTTACTCCCAATTTAAGCACTCTGCAGCGCAATATTTTAGTGAGAGAAATATGCATTCTTGAACAATACTTCCAAGTACAAAGCCAAGTTCTGTATTGAATAAATTGTACAATAAAGTTGTAAAATGCACAAAGAGACCAATTTTTAAAACTAGCCACTTAATACTAGAGTCTGTTTGCCACATGCAAAAGGCACATTTGTGCCCAGAATGGATTAAAAAAAAACTACTCTGAAGATTATGTTAAAATAAAGGTGGATGACTGTGGTGCACAGAATTAAGAGGTTAGGTCTGCTAGCACACCTTTTTTCTCAGTGATAGATTTTATTGCTACAGCTATGCAATAAAACATGTTATTGTTCAGTTTCTCAGACAGAGAAACAATTTTACTTTTGTCATTTGTCCTACAGGACACATTCTCACATCCACTTCCAGACACAAGGCACTGCTATTGCAATATCACATCATCATGATGTGCTAATTTTAAAGATTATTCCACAAGGTTTGCAAGGAAAAGGATTGTCCCAGGGAAAGCAGAATGAACATCCAACATTTGAGGGTAAATGATAATCAGAAATCCATCTAACTTACAAGTATCTTAGAAAAAGAAAATCTGGGTTCAAATGCAAAGAGTGCAGTCCACATTGTTAAGCTTGTCTTTGTTGTGATACTAAAAGGAAAACTTATCTCACCTGGTAATGAACTCTCTGTGTAGTAGAAGTTACCGACTGTAGGTCCTAGTAAGAAGATGAAAGACACAGAAATGATGAAAAATATTAAAGCAACAAAAGCTGTTTGCAGTTCCACTATCTGAAGTGGTTGGGCAAACACAAATAATTTTGCAAGTATTTCTCACTGAAACAAACACCACAGAATAGTCATGGAAAGTTGACTCAAATTTCAGATTTACACGCATTTGGTCAAAAAAAATAGTCTTAAAAATATAGAGATTATGTTAATGAATCCCTACCATATCATAATCCTATTTGTTCCATGAAAAACTATCTAAATTTGGAATATTGGCAACAAAATGAAGGAAAAGATGCTATAAATTATGATATATGCTATATCATAAATCTTTTTTTGCAAGTATTTCTGAGTAATTAATGAACTAAAGAAAACCACTGGCAGTTCTCCCCATTTTAAGACAACCTCATGTCAGGGAGGTCATATAAGAATGACCCTGGTATTTAGCAGAGTTTCAGGAATCTAATTTATTTTAATAGAGATTTTGTCAAATAGTTTTAGCTCATGACATAGCCTACCAATAAGCCTGGCCTACAGACCATAGCTCCTCAGTTGGCATGCAAGTTGGCAGAGCGCAGAAAGCCTTGGCTCCTCCATTCCCAGCAAATGGGTCTGAGCTAAATGAAGCGCACACAAAAATTTGTACAAACGCTGCAACAGGTTGGAGAAACACGGTTCCTCCACAACCACTATGGGTAAGTCAACCACAACTTCTAGCTGTGCTTCCTCCAGCAACTTCTAGCTGTACAACTACTCGCCATCCAATATTGGTGCTATTAAGTTGTCTGAGTTTGGTATGACATCACATTTGTAATCTGCTGAGAACAATATCCCTATCATTTAATTGCAATTTTCCATCACCAGATACCTCAAATACGCATCACCTTACAGTATGATTTTATGTCTGATAATAATAGCCACACCTCAGGTCTGAATGTTCAGAAATGCATTTGATGAAGGGAATCCTGGCTGAAATGCAAAAAAAGTGAAAGCCTATAGTGAGATACTAAGGCCCATAATCACGCTACAAGTGCAGAGTTTCAAAACCACAGAGAAGTCAGTGGCTCCCAAAGAGTTCAGTGGGAGGGATGAGGTTCATCGCTCCTGTGTAAACTGGACCACCTATTCAGAAACCTACGTAATGTCCTCAGATTTGTAAATGTTGTTGAAAGCTATCAATAAATGATTAAAACGCCAGAGACAGGATAATAATGAAAACCCATTAGTTTTATCGCTAAATGCATACACACTTAAAATTACCCAGGTAATGAGGCTTTTGGAGTCTCCATTTCCCAGACTGTATTGTAGAATGAACTCTAGCAAGGCAAGGTGTTCAAGACAATAAGAGTGACATTATTATTAGGTGCATGAGCATATATTTCTGTGTATTTGGAAGTGTCTAGTTGATATCTGTAGTGTTTGTTGCTGTCTCAGATTACTCCATGATAGTATTAGAGAATGACATTTGCATAATTAGTCCCACTCGAATATCACGATGTTTATCCTTACATAACCTACTTTCTAATCACCAATTTGTGTAATTTCAGCAAGCTATGTGGAGAGCCCTGGTATTCAATTCCAATTCAAGGAGAAGTAAACATACCCATCCATGTCAATTCTGTTACCACTTACTTAAAAGGAGTCAGTGTGACTTTTCATTTCCTGTTTAGAAAATAATTTTCAATGCTACTCCCACTTTTAATACCATATCACAACCCTAAAGTTTGTTTTCAGTGGTAGGCAATCTGCAGTACTCTTAATATACGGTTGTTGCAACTATTAGACCTCTGCACTCAGAACTGAAAAAAGCGTAACATAGATTAATACATGATACCTGAATTCATGAAAATCTCACCTCTTGTAGACGGTCGATGTAGATACGACAGGTCTCCAAGTCACAATCTCCTCGTACCACTATAATTCCTAGGGGAATGGCTAGAAAATCAAAAACAAAGACAAACTCTTTAACTGAAGTCTCTTGAACATTAAATACTACTTTTTATTATTATTATTATTTCCTCACAAAGGCTTTCTGGTATCTAAATCTTAACAGTCATTTAAAAGCAGAAATATATTATTCATTATTAGTTTCACCCATTTATAATTGTCAAAGATTCCAGTTTTCACCTGTCTTTCATACAGAAGAAACTAAAACAGATTCAGTTAAGTTGTGTACTTCATTGTCTGATGTCAACATCAATTATTAACTGCAAAGAAAGGAACATACCCCAGAACAAGAGTTTAGGGAGGTGCTCTTATGCATTGAAATGAGAGAGTGGTATTTCATATTCAGAACACTTAAGAGTCTACAAAAATGATTTAACATAATGAAAGTCACAGCCTGATTTCAGAGAAAACTGTCCAGCACCATCTTATTTTGATGTAAGGTTGTTTTCAAATCAAAACAGACATTATTCCATCTCCACACAAAATTGACACAGTATCTCCATATTTTCTCAGAGGAAAAAAAAAAAGAGAACTTGTAAGAATAAACCAAATAATTCCCCTCAGCTGAGGGCAGCATTTTTAATAACAGGGGATTTAGGTTTCCACTGCCATTCCATTCTTGCAACCAAAAATAACCCAAAACCCCACAAAACCCGCAAACCACCAAATCAAAAAAAACGCAACACAAAAAGAACAAAAGAGGAAAAAAGGATATATGAGTCCACAAGGAAGGTACCAGGAGAGCTACCTACTAGCATCTCATTAAATAAAAAGAAGCAAGTTAAAACTCTTGAGTACCTGATTTTCTAAAACTGAATCACTGAATGAAGTTCTTTTTTCTCCCTGGAGGGTCATTAATCAAACAACGACCTAAAAAAAGCAGGGGAGCAGCAGGAAAGAGATTTAAATCCTCATCTGAAGTATTCCAGAAGGAAAGCAGGATATCAACTCAAAAACAATTCTGGTAACTGGATAACAAGAAGCAACTTAAAGTCACTGACAGTTCTGGGATAAATAGAAAAAACAACTGTGCTGCAGCCCCTCCTGCTGTTCAAAAGAAGTTGACTAAGAGGGAGTGAGATTTACCTATTGAGATGCTCCTCATTCTGATAAGAGAACAAGACAGCATGAAAAGATAATGGGGAACGTGACTTATATTTTTGTGGCCCACCAAGGCTAGAAGCGCAAAGAGAAGCTCACTGGTCTCAGGGAGGAGCGTAGGGGAGGACTTACGGCAGTCAAGGTCGTTATGGGCCTCAGAGGCCAGCACAGGGCTCTCAGGACACATCAACAATGCTGCCAGCAGCGTGTTTGGAAAGTAATTTGAACAGCAGAAGAGCTATGAATCCAGAAAGAACAGAAGCAGGGAAAAAAAAGCTGGAGGGAGAAACAAGCAGATAAAGAAGGGACAGGCAGGAAGACCACGGAAGAACTCGCACTTCTCCTGAAGCAACACTGACATCTGATAGTGATGCCAATCCACCTGCTCGTTTTCAGAAAAGCCAGAAGGGAACAGCACTCATTGCGACCTCCCAGGTTTTTTCATTACAGAACAGCGACTGAGACACAAGCGAGTGGAACGAGGGTCAATCGCGGGGGGTGGCTTTACGCACTCCAACGCTCTGGGTTACAGACTGATTCTCTTTGCTTAGTGTTTATTATTGCTTAACCTGCTCTGACAGGAGACCCTTAAGCTCTTGGTAGCGAGTACTTAATGGCTATCTAGTTTCAATTCAGCAGATCCCTCTGCAGCCCTTACTGAAAGAAGCGTTTGTTAAATTCATTTATAGCACTAAAAAGTGAATTGCAGCAGACACGACTACACCTCCAATAGCTACAGAGCACTGGGGAGCTACACCACTGGCTCATAAACTGTCACCACCAATTTTGTCTCTTCTATTGAATTCCTTCCCTCATGGAGGAGTATATGCACTTAATGGGGACCAGAGCTTTGACCTGTCAGAACAATGCGGCTAACACAAAACTGAAATCCTTTACTATCACCATTCCTGACAGCCCAAAGAAGAAGGACCTTATGAACATTTGGAATTCTAAAGAAATGCACCAAAATGCCTCAAAAGAAAACATTAATATGCAATAGATATAGATAGTTTAGTGGGGACATTTGTGGGCCTCATCTATACAAGTGAAGAAGAAAGTCATAATTCACAGGTTTACTTAAACTATGTCCCATTTATTCTTGGTGGTCATAGAACAGTTCTGGAATTCTGGGCTGGGTGACTTTGTTCTTAAAAAGAGATATGTGACTTTTACTGCCTGGAAATCCTGAATTAGCATGACCTATGGCTTTATGGGTCAATGGCTAGCTAAGGGATAAGGTGCGTTAGGTGGGTCTCAAATGTTTCCATTCCATGTGGTTCATGCTCATTTGAAAAATTTTTTAAGTCATTACTGGATAACACTCCCGTATATGCTAAAATATTGCTTGCCAAAGATTTTGTTTGAGTTTTTGTAGTGGGTTTGTTTGTTTGGGTTTTTTTTGCAAGACCTATTTGGCTTTCAATAAGAAAAATGTTCCCAGCTCTCATTTTTATCATAAACCACAGTAACTACGCACAATGCAGCCAAGATTTTCAAAGTGCTTCACAATAGCTGCTGTTTGAAAACAAAAGCAAATCCTTAGTGATTGATAACGGGATTGAAACTATGGGATTGTTGCTCATTCTAAATATAGGGCCATGCTGTGCAACAAGGGCAAAATGAGGTAAGTTATGGTGAATCAGTTAAAGGCATACAGTTAACAGGCATGGCATTCAATGTCATTGTAGGCAGTTCCATTCAGGAATAAATGAGCTTCTGCCTTTTCTAAATAGCCCTGTGTGGATGAGGATGTGGACAGTATGGAACAGTGCTGTGGGACACAGTGATTACTAGGTATGCCAGGTGAGAGATGAGAGGAAAAAGTTTGACATTGAGAACACCGGCATTGCAGAGCAACTTTCCTGTACACTGTCCGCTCCTATGAATGTATGGATATATCCAGACATGGGAATATGCCAAAAATAAGGGATAGTCTCAGATCATGAGCCAAGCCACAGCATTCAAGTGCCAGATATTTTTCTCCCACGGCGCCTGCTCTTCTGGCCCCTTGCTTCCAGCTCCCAGTTTCTTTGTGCTCCCTGAATGGTGAAAAGGACTTTGTCCAGGGAGCTGTGGATACAGACTCTAATGCAGCAGTGATGAGCAGCAGTGCAAGAACCCCAGGAGATAAAACAGGCAGACAGTTGCTTCATATTACGAACCAGTACCGTGGAAAGGTTTTTGTACCCAGCAACACTAACCAAAATCAAGTACCAGCAGCAGGAGGGTGGGGTAGGTGCAGCAGTATGGCTAGCATGATGCTCTAATTGACTGCAAGAGTAGTAGTGATTTCCTGAGTCCTCATTAAATTAGCTATGGAATTTATAAACAAAGAAGAAATCTTACACCTATTAACTGCTTATTATATGCTGAATACCTAAAGCTAGGAAACTCTTTAATAGTACTGAGAACACAAACAGAAAAAGCCTGAATATACTGCATATGACACCATGAAGAAAAAATAAAATTCAATTAACTTCCCCATTTATTGTTATGAAAGGATTCAATTTGTGATCTAAACACCATGATTAACCCACTCAAATCGCAAACAAAACAGCCTCAAGACAGATCATTAAGGTAGATGTGAATGCCAGGAAAACTCATTCCAAATCTGACATACCTCAGGGGACTGGGGAGATTAGACATTGGGTTGTGAATGTTTAATGTAGCAAATAAAGGATCCTCACTACTGAAAATGTTATAAAAATGTCATTTTCCTGAGGGTTTTCCACTGATATTAGAAATGTGAAGGACTAAATAAATTATTGGGAGAGAATTCTAAAATATTCAGACATATATATTATGAGGTTGGGCTTTCCCAGTATGGTTTTAATACAACTAAGTTTGTACAAAAGGATCTCCTTACCACACAAATCTAAGCCAGATGTCTCTTCAGATCTCTTTTGTTTATTATATTGACAAAAACTAAGCCTCTTTAGGTTCATTGGTTGCTACTTTTCTTGGTGCTAGTGGTCCAGTTTTAAAGTCTTCACACGTCAGGAGGTAAACCACAATAGAGGTTATCAGACTAAACCAGAAAACATTTGAGAAAGCGGTCATCCCCTCCAGGCTCTCAATGACTTCCCCAACACCCTGCCACAAAAAGGAAGAAGCTGCCCGAGTCAAATGAAGAGAGAACTTGTTCCAAACAGCATACAAAAGGAAACAGGTCATAGAAAGAAAACTATGAAGGGCTGGGAATTGAAACTGGCAGGGAATAGATATCTGGACTAAGAGCTGAAAGAAGAGTTCTGGCTGAACAATGGGTAAAGGTTTAGGATTAAGAAAAGGAACAGGAACCTGAGCTGTGAGATCTGCAGAAACAGACTAAGACAAGCAGGAAGGATGCGTGTGGGATGTGATAGCCAAAGGGGACAACCAAGACTGAAAAGGTAAGAGGAAATCAAATCAGAAAAGCAATAGGAAAGGAAATGAAAGAAATACAATATGCACAGAAAAATCTCACAGAAAAGTCTATACCAGAAAGACAAACTATAGCATGGTTTCCTGGAAAGTCTGAAATGGAACTTAATATTCTTGTATCTCCCCACTCTTCTAGGGTAAATATATATTTACATCTATTTGTATTACTCTCCATCTCTTCTAGTTTAAAGGAGATGGCAAACTTACAGCTGACAGTTTCCCCACTAGCTCAAAAGACAGAGGACTGTATTGAATGTAAATGTGCCCCATGTAGAGTCAAGAGGGTAGATTTAGATTAGATATTAGGAAGAAATTCTTTGCAATAAGGATAGTGAGACACTGGAACAGGTTTCCCAGAGAATAGGCAACTCCCCATGGCAGGGGAGTTGGAACTAGATGATCTTTAAAGGTCCCTTCCAAGCCAAAGCCTTCTATAATTCTGTAACCAAGACATGAGATATGAGAGAAATACTTTGAATTTATTCCTTCCTCCCAACCCAGGCAATGACATACCATGTTAAATAAACGTTACTATGACTACAAGATCAGGAGCTCGAAGTTAGAAAAAGCCAAGACTGAAGTTGCCTATTTCAGCATTTGTGTATATATTCATTGTGCT
Organism: Ibidorhyncha struthersii; assembly: GCA_013398815.1. Lineage (NCBI taxonomy): Eukaryota > Metazoa > Chordata > Aves > Charadriiformes > Charadriidae > Ibidorhyncha > Ibidorhyncha struthersii. Next base: position 1,282,805 of record VZSZ01009170.1, read on the forward strand.
ACTCCCTATTATCTGATCACATCCTACTTTTTCTTCTGTTGTACTCCTGTGTCATTCTGATCTTTGTGTGCACGTGTGTGTGTGTGTGTGTGTATGCAGGTCAGTCAAAGTGAGAAATGTAATTCACTGTGCTGTCTGGACAAAGCCCACAGGGTTTCATCCGTCAAAAGGCAAAAAGAGATACTTCCTTTGACACAAACAATGCCTTTGGCAAGTTTCTCTTTGTTTTTGTCATTTCTGTTTCAGTTACAAACATTTATCAATGGTTTGCATCTGTATATACCAGCATGAGAATCTGGGAGCTCAGTGGCAGCAGAGTTGCCAATGTTTAACTCACTGCTGACTTCTTACCCTCTTGGTTTCACCTTGTTGGGTGACTTTAAGCAACCCATCCAACCCTCTTAGTTTCAGATCTTATTAAATTACTGTGACAGAGAAATGCATGAATTAGCTGATGTTTACACAACACACGTTGAGAAAACAAAGCTGTCAGAGCAAGGTGGTGACTTTTATGCAGAGTGAAATTTAGTAGACAGTCTGTAGGTAATGCTGCCTTTTACAGAGCTTATACAGATAAGCCACCATGTCCTCTAAGACACCTCCTGACAAACACTTGACCATTAGTGCTTTCTTTACAGGATGGAAGAGGAGGTTTGTAGCTACACAACCCACCTCCCCTAAATCCATCCAGATCAAAGTAGCTTTCCAACATGAGCATATTTCCTTTGGTGGCTAATCTCCCCTGTCCCAACTCCATCTGCTAATTCAGGTTTCCTTCACCATAGTAGCCACCTAGCAGGAGGTCCTCTGCTCCCCAGTGCCCTTTACATTATGGATATTCAGGATGTAAATACAAAGTCCTCAGTGTTGACCTTTTCTTATTTAGCTAGTTGCTCACAATCACATGGAATATTCTCCAAATTAACTTCATCTGCCGTATCCCCAAGCTTTAAAGTATCAGAATGCATTTCATTGACCAGTGACCCTCAAACTACAGTAAATATATTGCTGGTATGAGGAAGCTACGGTATATCTGTACCTGTACACATCCCAAATGACTAACAAGCTTGTCACTCCATGTACCTCTGTGCAACTAGGATATGAACTCCTAGGATGACCCCAAAACACTCAGATAACCCACAGAAATTAAAGGCAGGAACATATGCAATATAGACATCTGGCTAGATAGAATCAGAGACAAGAATTCGAGGTTAACATCACATCGTGTTACACCATCCCCCGCTGCCACACACACAAAGCAAGGAGGCTGCAGAGAAAAGGATAGTTATATTGCAGATAGGTCAATTGCTATACACTAAATTTTCTTTTAAAATTGCTTTTTAATTTAGTGTGCCATTTTATTCAAGAGGAGACAAGGAACAGCTGCCCCTGTGTAAAAGACAGAGTGGGAGACCTGGAGCTGTTACAGAGCTGAGTGTTATTTCTGATACTGCCACCACTGCAGTCAGGTTTTATTCCTCCTTAATCTTAGTGGTACTGAGCAAACTAAGGTTGGTTCTCCTTGGCTAAAGCATACAAAACAACAAGTTAAGGGCAGTAAGAACTGACATATCCTATTTAAAAACAAACAAACCAACCAACCAAGAACCTGTGCAGCTACTGCTGATGGTGAGCTATTTCACAGCTCCACCTTCATGGTGCAAATCTACAATAGTGTTGGCAGGAAGGACTAAGAAGGGTTGGAGACCCCTTGATCACTAACTACTTTATGGTTGGTTGGTTTGTTGTTAATTTTTTTAAAAAATATAATTAATTTCTGCATATTTCTCCATTGTTAGGAATTTCTTAGTAACATAGGAAAGGGGTAAATAGGGTGTTATAAACAGAAAGACTTTGCCGTTTCAAAAATAACTCAATTGTTCCCCCACAATGCTGCTTTGGATCACACTTTCCTGTAATGACAGGAAGTCAGAGAGAGTGCACAGAAGAAATGCAGGCAAGAGAGACAGAATTAAGTTCCACCCATCTAGAAACATCAATCCAACTTACTTTTTGAATATGATAGTCTTGGTTATGGTCATGTAATGTACGACTGTCATGCTGGGCAGAAGGTGGTGAAGCTGGTGACTAAGGTGACAAGCACCTGGGGCATATACAAGGAAGTGTTACAGAAGACAACTATATTTCCAGCAAAGGACATTACAAAATAACTAAAATGCTAGCATATATCCCTTTCTTAAAGGACTGCATGGAAGCATCCACCCCTCCTTGCTGAAGGATCAATAAGCATCCTTTGCACCATCATCAATCATCTCACAGACAATACTGAGATGTTGACAGAAGAAAGAATGCAGGAGAAAAGAAAGAGCATGGGGAAGGAAGAAAGGGACAATTCAGAAGCAGCATCTTGGTTAAATGCCAGCTGCAGTGACAAGAGAAGTAGAAAGCATCAAAAGGAGAATGGGCTAAGAACAGTCATGCCCTTCAGAGGGCAAAATGACATTCTTTAATTGCTCATGAGGTTTTCAAAATGAGGTGTCTACCTCCAGCAGAGTGAAGATTAATCTTCATGGAACAGTTTGTTTGATGAGTTGCTATACATTGGGAAGTGCAATTTTAGGTCAAGTAGTTGGTAGAATCTAATCAGTATTTCAAGCAAGTAACGGGAGTGAAATGTATTTACTGTGAGTTAAAATGATCCCGATTATTACACTGATGTCAGAGCTTTCAAAGCTCTATTATGGGGACATGTAATAGGCAAAAAAACATAATAGCTTCTTTGCTGTTTTTCCTTCAGGGATAACAGCATGACTCGCTATTAACTGGCTTCCTTTTCCTGTTCAGATTGCTGTGAGATTCTGGTTTGTTTTTCAAATTATTTAGGGAGGTAAAAGTGCTTTTAATCCTTGTGGGCAGGGAATGGACAGTAAGTACAGTATTCTGGAATTAAGCTGTAGGTATTCTGCCAAAGGCTGGACAGATATGTAAATTGCATCTCTTGCAAGCATCTAGTGAGACATACCTGCACCAGAGAGCTGCAGTCATGCTGAAGGAAGCTAACCCCACTGATGGTAACAGGCCTTGTAAAAGCACTGTCGTAGAAACAGGACCCAATACAAGCGCTCTTGTATTTTGCTAGTGCACACATATTATTTGCATTTAAATCTTTAATTCAGACTGACAAAATTTCAGTTATTCACCTGCCATGGAAATTTATTTATTTCCGCTCCCCTTTCTCCATAATCACTTACTTTGGTAAAGGATGGAGAGTCGCTTCTCCTCCCTCAGCATTCCCCTCCTCCCCCTTTAGCCAAGTAACTTTTAGTGGCAACACTCCATGAAACGGTTTGCTGATGCAGATGTAGTCAGCACAGTTATTTCATGCAAATATTTAGCATATGATAGAGCCAGGCAGGCAGCAATCCATCGACCTGCCAGCAGAAAACTATTTAAAACATATCCAATTAGCTATGTCAGAAATGCAATTAAAATGGCTATCTGCTTTTCTTAAAAGGAAGACTTATGTGATTTTCCAGTTTCCTTCCTCATGAAAACTTAAGTCCCCTAGTGTAACCATACAGCTTGATGACTGGCTATGCCTCAGCTTCCAGAAGAGATGCAAGCATCTTGCATTAAGTCACAGGAAAACTGGCACGTTAGGTCTGTGCTCAGTGAACCACAGGGATTTCCCATTTTTTACTTCATGGAATTCAAGGAGCTGGCTAGAATATTTAAAACAGTTTGGTTTCTGACTGTTCAGAGAGCACTTCTCTTCCCATACATAATTTCCTTCAGTCATAATTAGCATCACCCAGAAGTCCTCAAATCAAGATCAGCCTCCTGAAACCTAAAGGTTGGACAATTCTGATAGGAGACACTTAAGCTATATGTCCAGAGAAGTAGGCTGATGACCATCAGTGTATGCTGTAAGTTATATGTTCTTACACAGGACATTCCTAATAACTGAAAAGGGTAAGGTGAGGTATCTTTCTGGTTTATTTTAGGTTGAAGGGGATATTATTTGCTTTCTCATATTTTAATCTAAGAACAGTAATGACAAGCATTACTGAGACAGCTAAAGGAGGACAGACAGGGAAAAAATGACTTCATTAAAAACGTCTAGGGAGAATACTCCAGTCCAGCTATGTTGTATTATCAAGCTGGCCGTGCAGCAACTTGAAAAAGAGAAAAGAGGGTTTTACTGCAAATGGCCTGCCAATGTCCAAAAGCAATCATTTTAACTCTTCATGGACAAACATCTGCTCATAAGCACACATCCAGCAAGTGATCAAATGCATGTGTAACCTAAAACCAAATCTCAGAGGTTCTAGATCATTCTCTGGTATTTTTTATAATGTTATCATTATGGGTTTTTGTGGGTGACAAATAACATAAATCCTCATTTACAACTGCAGTGATAACAGTGTAAAAAGCTGTATATTTTGTGTCACAACATGCAAATGGATTTTAAGAACTACATAATATATAGTAAATATGCACACAGAAAATTTATGTCCATAGTGAGGATGGATGAGGATAGTTCTCCTCAGATGGGAAACCATAGGATGAAATATCAAATGAACCAGATTGTTTCTGACAGGGTTGGATAGATGTGCGTTCGATATGGCCTACTCAAGGCCAAACTCTCAATTTAAACTTGAAGCAAACTCCTCTCCAGTGAGCCATAATCCTCATCCTGTTAAAATTCTTCTCAGTCCAGTGGTGAAAGCTTTGATTGCTTTAATTATGACCAAAATCCACTTACAGAAACTTCAGAAAAGGCTGTCAGGACCTATAGTAAAACTTAAGCCATTTCAGTTCTTTTGTTGGAAGGAGATACGGTGAACTGGGAGAATAAGGAGGGGTGGCACTGGAGGAGTGAAAGTGAAACAGTTTAACTATCTTCCAACAGTAAGATATGCAAACCAATTAAAAGGATTGTCATCCTGTAATTACGAGAGAGCTCTGTGTTACAGAGGGAGCTGAAGCTTTGTTGCACAACAAACAGTCACGCTTGTAATTTAATATGAATAATGAGCCAGATGCATGAACAAGACTATTAAATTGTTATCACAAGCAGCCATGTCCCTCATTGATTAATGACTCTGTGTGTCACCAAGGAAAGGAACTCCATTTTTAAGTATGGATCATCATCATCAATGTTGCCAAAGCAACTGGCTGTCTGCTTTTGACTTACCCCTGAATGTGGCAATTAAACCATTATATGAGGAAACAAAACAGTGATTATTCTCTTATGTGGAATACTGAAGGCTGGTAAAGAACAAGGGACTGGGGAAGCTAGATTTGTTTCCCAAGATAAATGCACCTGTGCAAGAATGACGTTCAAGGGCAGAGCACATTCTCAATATGAAATTAATCATGGTCCCCCCAGTCAGTTTCAAATAGTTGCACACACTAGTAGAAACCCAGCAGAACCAACAAAGACGTGAATAAAAAAAAAAACAGGTGTGAAAAACACTTATTTTACAGTAAATAAAATCAACTTGCAGAAGGCATAGTTAAATAAGAAAACAGGTGAATTGTCTATGTATGCTTTTTATAGAGAAAGTATTTATAGTGAGAGAATACGTATGTGCATATATACACAGATAGATGAATACAAACTCCACATGACTCATCCAAAAATGTATGCTTGACCTTGAGTTTGGGTTTTTTTCATTGTTGTTGTTTTGGGGCTTTTTTGTTAACGTAACATTCATACAGTATGTTGTACCAAAAGCAGCTACAACCTGGCTTCTTCCAACTTACAAGCTTCCCGGAGTTTTTCCTTGTCGTAATGTAGCCCCTCATATTCTTGTAAATTAATCCTGTTCACTCTGATCCGCAGGCGATCTGGGATGGAATGAGGACTGCAAGAAAAGAAGAAAGCTTCTTAGACGAAGTGTTCCATGGAAGAGCAAAATGAAAATAGGATATGAAGTGATTTTAATCTTCTCTGAAGGAATAAAAAGAGCAAGTTTCTTCAAAACTGGGGCAACTCCTCACAGGCCCATCACTATGTTTAAAATTATGACTACCCACCGCACAACAAGATAGACAGTAGACCGTAAATGACAAGCAAGATCAAGAAGCCCATCTGCTGGCTATGTGGTCTGGAATTACAGAGGTTTTTCCGAGTTCTCTAATCTCTACAGAGCTACCCTTCCCCTCTGCTGTTTGCCTTTTTGTACATCCCTAAGGCCCTACCACAGCCAGTAGATCTGCCAAGCTGTGTTTCAGGACACAGATGATTTATTGGGAAGTCTCTCAGGACAACCATTCCTCTGCCCATGAGAACATCCAGCCTCATATCCCTGGAGGATCCTCATTCAGCATTTTTATTCTGGGAAACAAGCAGCAGAAATGTGTCTAAGAAATGGATTTCCACAGTAGTGAGTCCGATACACAGCACCCAGAAGGACTTTCAGAAGCAGGTAGCAGCACAGGAACCTCATTCCTACACATTCAGCCAGGTTTAGATGCCTCAGCTGTCTATATAATTTTGAAAAACTCAGTGGGTCCCTCTCTATAAATTTAAGTATTAAAAGTCATCCTGAACAGCTTTGTTTTGATTTCATGCTGGCTTCTACCTTTCTGTAACCTATTACTGGATTTCGTAAGTTTAGCTGAATGTTACGTAAATTAACTTGGTCACATTTGCATTTTCCACTTTTAAAGAAAGATAGATAACCTGTGTATGATAATGCGTATATCAAATGTCTGACCTATAAGAACTGCTCAGTTAAAAGTAGATTCTTCATCCTGTGCTTCCACCAAAAGACCACCTATTTTCTCTGGTTTAATCTAGTTAGTAATAGAAGTCTGCCAGTGGTACAACCAATGAATACACACACCGCCTTTTAAAAGCTGAATACTGTGCACTGTCATAAATATACTGGCTCACTTCTTTCTTTGTATCAGTTTTAAGATATGTGACCCACAGCATTTGCACTGCTAGTTTCAACACTGATCAGGACAAGCCGCATTTCAAAAATGTAAAGTTTTTCTTTCTTTTTAAACTAGAAAGCACTTTTTTTTTTTTCGACCTGAAAAATACTGCAGACCTGACAAAACACATGGCTTGTGGCCATCTCTTGGTAGAGCCACTGAGATGGCAATTAGCAATTATTTCAGCACTAGCTTATTGCATGCTTTCTCTCTGTTGGTATAAACAGCTGTCACATCCAGACAGATGAAAACAAAGATTGAAAATCAAATCCCAGTTTAAAAAAAGCTCTAATGGCACAAGCACTCTGTCTAAAAAGTGATAAAGGATAATGAATTGAGGGTGTCTCCAAAATTGGAGTGTAAGACAACACACTAGGAGTTTCACTGAAGAAATTCACATTCTGAACAGGAGTTTCTGTACTAATGATGAAAATAAACCTGAAGAAAACATGAAGAATAACTTAGAAGAAATCATAAATGTTTAACAGTAGCAGCAAGACTGACACACAGAAACATATACGCTGCCCAATGTTTTTCCCGTGCTGATTGACAGGGACTATTGCATCAAAGTGCCCCAAGATATCAGCAAACTGCCCACATTTAAGATAAGCTTTTGCAGTTTAATAACAGTTACCTGGGATGGTAACTTCCAGCACAGCTTCAGGGGGCGGCTTTCTAACTCAGGTGCCTTTACGTCATCCTACAGAACAGCACTCTGCAGCTCTACAGCTGGCTCAGCAACTCAGGGAAGATGAGTCCATGCAAATGGAGGGGAAAGGTGCATAGATGGAACAGGAACATAATTGCACTGAGTCTGACACTTTTTTCTTGCCTTCTTTTCTTTTTAAGGCAAGTTTAAATGTCACCTGGCTGGCTGAGAAATGAACATAGTCTGAGGAACTACATTCCCTTCCAAATTCTCTAAAATGCAAGTTTAATAAAACCATGGGAGATTTTATTTTTAGGCAAGAAAAGGTAAGAAAATGTTTAAGTCAGAAAACACAGGAATTTAAATGCATAGTCTTTGTCTGAGAAGAGAAAAGAAATCATTCACTGCATGTAGTAGGGTTCATGAAAATTACAGACTGACAGCTCTGAAAAGTGAAGCCTTTTATGCACTGGTACAATACGGGAAGAAGCTACGTTGCTTTTCCCATAATGTTCTGCCACCGCACATGATGATGAGGGTAGCTCAGTCTTCTAGCTGATTGGTTTACAACCTGGGGGTTGTTGGTAGGTGTGGGGAAGGAACTGCCTAAAGGTAGAACTGCCTCTACTTCTTTGACTTTAGCTGGCAGAAAAAGGGGTGGGGAGACGGAATTCAGCAACTTATTTCTGTTGTGACACTTGACTATGCTACAAAGACAGCCATCCTTGCTATGTGCTGAATTAAGCCAAGTGTAAACCCAACCCCAAAAAAACTGTCTCAAACGCTTGTTTCTCCTGAAACCACAACCAAATGTGTACTATTGTGTTGAAATCATTGAGCAACCCGAGCTGGAACTCTATAAAAAAATATGGTTTCTGATCCCCAGTTCAAAATAACAACTTGACCAAAAGCTGATACTCCTGCGCAGGAATTACTTAGCCCAGCACAGGGAATGTTTGCCTTTCAAACCAGAACCACACCATAGCTGCCCCTCTACTTGCTCTTTTCCATTTATTTCTTGCTACAGAGCTCCTCTGTGTACGATGCTCAGACTCTCCCTTCCACTCTGTGACTCTGTGCTGCAGTGCCCAGTGCTGCTCTCCATACTAGACAGAAAACAGTTTAGCACAGGAACTTTGCATCTTCCCAAGGTAAACTGTAATTTTTAACTCCTCATAGAAGATCACTGATGTTTTTTTCTCCTTGATTTGACCTTTGAGATCTTCCATAGCAGATATCTGACTGATACTTGTCTTTCAAACGTCCATTGCATCCCATCAGTTTGGCCTTCCCAGCAACCTACTGGTGTCCTCCACTGTTAAGAGATGAATTTGTTCATGTATTTTTGTACCTCTGCACTGTCTGTGCAGAATTTACTACAGCTACAAGACCTTAAAATACTTCCTACTCACAATTTCACTTCCTCTCCTTTCACACACTGGCCTTTCTCATGTTCCTTAGGCGCATGGCAGGACAGGAGCGTGCCTGATACAGGCAACTGGAGACAAGACACGCTCTATTGTGGGAAACACTGGGGACAGGGCAGGTAATCCTCTTCCCAGCTTCCGTGTCTCCCTGTGAGCTTGTCTCAGTCATGTAATTGTTTCCATTTCCAGATGTTGAGGTGAAACAACTCAAGCAAGCCTGGGGCCACTAAAAAAACACAGCTGTTAATTAGTAATTTTTTGTCTGATCCAGAACAATCATCATTGAATCAGAAGTGATTTTAAAAGTTGCTGTTTCAGTATTTGTTTAGTACTTATATGTAAAGATCATGTTTGAGTTTTCAGAAATGATAATTTTTTCTGTGGTCCTTGGTTTAGGTAAGAAAGAGGAAGGAAAAAAATAAAAGGAAGGAGTGATGTAGCCAAGTTCACACACTTAATCTCTGACAGAGGCAAGAATTTAACAGAACTTTTCAGCCCAAAATTCAATCCTTTATTACCAAGGCCATCTACCCATTCTTCCCAAAGGTTACCTTCATTAGGGTAAAAAGTTAGGTTTTCAATAACTGTACAGTGATTTTTGTGTGTGTTGCTTTTTTCCCTAGAGTCCCACCAAGACTTTTTACTTGTAGCCGAAAATGGAATGCCTGAAAATATTTGGATGATTGTCTGAATAGTTATTGTTACAAATAACTCTAATAACTGTCTATATTCTCCACTGACATTTTTTTTAAATTATCATCCAGGCCCAAGACTTTTTAGTCCTCTGGGAAGACAATGTTAAAAAAAAAAAAATAAAAAAAATCAGCAGACCTTTCTTCCTTATATAGTGCTTTGCTTATAACAACTCATTTGGCATGAAAATACTATGAAAGCTGAGTAAAAGCAGATATGGTGGTGCTTTTTGCTTCTCAGTGTCTAAGCACTAGTTCAGACTTTCTTGGCAACCACTATCAATGAATTAGTGGTAGACTTATGTCCTACCACACAACTGGCTTAATTTCAAACACATCATTGCCATGGATAATCTGGGTATCTCATGAAAAGGAAGACGGGGAAACAGAACAGCTTCTCCATGTGTATGTTTGGAGCCTTTATGTCAAAGGGAAAGGATGATCATGTTCACCCTATATTCAGTGCTCAAGACCTGCAAAAAAGGGGAGGAGAGGGATGTTAAGCCTCATGCCAACATCTTCCAATCCTTAGTTAATTACCATCTGTCTCCCTGAAACTTCTCTGTGAGGACAGGATAGTGTTTGGACTTCAAGGGGAGAGAAAGACAACACTGAATTCTGTAGATATGCTGACTCACTACCTAATGCCACATAAGTAAGGAAAACGTGCACCTTCTCTTTACAAATGCACCTTCTCTTTCCTGGCTTGAAGCCAGTGGCAACCTACTACATCTCCAGCATCACCTTCTTGAGTCAAATTAGTCCTTTCATCTGAGAAGTGAGCAAGCTCTTTTTATTTGCTTGGAACTGGAGGAGGAAACAACAGCAAGTCTAAAATATTTTTGTTGCTCCAGGAGCCGCATACACTCCCCAAAAGCACCTTTTAAATAGAAAATATTTAAGAGGGTACTTCCCATGCTTTTGTAAAAAGTATATTTTTTTGGTGCATCAGTGCACTGTATATCTCTGAATTTGCTTCTGTGGAAAAAAACAAGCACATCATCTTAAATGTAATGTATTACCTGAGGAGAAATAGTTCCTCTCCAGGTCAAGCGTAGGATGGTAACCAGCTGGCAAGTGTCAGCATTTCCTGTTCTCCTGTTTCTCCTCCTGTTCACCCCTTTTCTATAAGGACATGGAACTACTACTACATAAACAAGCTGTGTGTGCTAAAACATAACACATGGAGAGAAACAGGACTTGCCATTTTGCCCATTTGAAAAGTTCAGCTATCTTAGTCATAAAAATGGAGCCTTGGAAACAGCAGCTTTCTACAGAAAATAAACTATTATCAGAAATATGAATGCTAAGAAGTCGTTTCTACAGGGCAGGGATTTTATATACTTAGCTAAGTCCAGGCCCACATAATACATTCATAACTCATATACATGGGCATAGATACACCTATAAATATGTACATATATACACATATAAAAAAACCACTTATTCAGTGATTCATAATTTATTTGCAAATACTCTTTGCTCTGTCAGAATACGGTTATTGGCTGACATTAATATAATGTCTCACTAAAATTTATTACCTATTTAATATAGCTTTGGCTCTAAAATTCACTATGTGAATATTTACTCTTTGTGCTGTTAGACTGCCAGTTGACACCATGGAATATTGTCCTCGTCATCCAGCTAATTAACTCCTTCACTCACAGAACTCATGAGCTCCATACAGAGCTCTATTTAATGCAGCTGAGGAAAACACTTCCACCATCAATACTTCTTCAATAGTCTTCACAGTTAGTGATAATAATCCATATTATAATACAAATTGCACAGTTTATCTTGTTCAGACAAACTCAACATATTCAGAAACCACAAAGCTTAAGTACATAAGCCTGTCCATGTAAAAGCTAATAACAGGGCGATGAATGTCACTGAAAGCAAACATTAGTACAGCATTAAGAGAAATGGATGTTTCTAAACACTGTATAAAACAACTTGCTCAACTGTAAGGAGAGGAAAAAAGCTTTCCAGATACAGAAGTAGACAATTTATAAATAAATTTGGGGGGATTGCTGCACTGCAATTTAACCTAAATTATTTAAATTTCTTACACCTATTATTCTTGAAAATGGTGTATTACATAGTCAATGAAATGTAATTTAAAGTACAGATGAATGAATTCCATTACCTCCTAAAGAATCTAATTAAGAACCTCATTCCCCAAACACACCAATCCACAGAATTACATCCTAAAGGTCATATGCCCCATGGGACCATAAATACATACTTCAGGTCAACTGAAACACTCTGTTCATTCATGTTGATTAGCTATAATGGTTTCATTTAAACACAAACCTAAATGGCATAGATAGGAGCATAGATAGGCTAGTTTACCATATTGAATTTTAGCTGATGGACTTTGGATTAGCATGGACCAGAAATGCACATTCAGGACATTATTAAATAACAACCCAAACGAGCCTTGTAGAAAGGCTATGCACATTATTTAGTTGGAACAAACTATGAAAGATTCTACAAAGATGTTATGAGGTCCTCTCAAAATTACTCCGCTCACATCAAAAAGATATGTAATTTCAGTAATAGTGAATTATTTTCTTTCCCTTTTTAGATGCAAAGTGGCTGAACAGTACAAGGATATACTATTACTTTCTATCCAACAAACAGCATTTGACTTTTCCACAAGAATACAGAAGATCACCTAGATATTGGGTAATTCCTTTTATAAGGAATAGGGCATGCTTTATGGAAACTCTTAAAACCTGTAGATGTTCACTGAGATAAATAGTTAATTTAATTTTTATGTTTTTTAAGTCTACCCTTCTGTAAGAAGATATCCATCCCATGGATACAACAGGTTACACATCAGAATCAGAACTGCTCTTTTTACAGAGACAGGTCTTAGAAAGCCAACGTCATGCTAGATAAACTGTTTGTAAGGTGAAGTAATTTTTAACACCACCCACTCCACTGCTGGAAGTTGCTTACTGAAGAAAAGGTTTTCCTCCTATGCCTGAACTATAGCATTTTGGGGATTCTAGAAGTATTACCATCACCACCACCACCTTCACCCCTGCCAAAAAAAAACACCAAACCAAAACCAGACCACCAAAACCTAAAAAAGCAGAGCTTTGACAGGAAAGAATGAGAAGGGCTTATTGTTTTAAAATCCCTTTCATTCCACCACTTGTTCAAACCCATAGAAGCAAAGCCACACGTACCTATTCTGAGATTACCAGCAGAACCTGATCTACTTCCATTCACCAAGAAAACACACTCAGCTTTTGGTGAAGCTGTGACTTCCTCCTCTCCGCCCTATTAGTCATCCAGCAACTGGCAAGAGGATGCCAGCCAGCTCACTTGGAGCACAGCTGGTTTTCCTAAGAAACATGCTTCTGCCTCCAGTCAACCAGGAAAGAAAACAGGCAGAGCGAGCTTGGGTCCTGCCCTTGGTGCTTCTGCACCAGCAACCTGATAACAGTTCTGCCATGCCACCAGGTTGATTTAACTGGGAAGATAGACTTCTACATTATGTCCTAATCCCTGTATCAATTATTGATGAACCCTGTGAACCACTTCTTATGCTTTGCGTCTGCACAGAGAAATAATAATAATAAACAGTCCAGCAATTCTACAGAATCCAGTGACAAATTTCTGATTATCTTCCAGAATACAGCCCACACCAGCCTACACACATACAGACCTTAATATGATTCAGCAAACAGAAAAGGAAAAGGAAATCTACTGCCTCTCCCTTGCAAAAAATAAACATTAGGAAAAAAAAAATCACACTCTTCTGGGGCATGTTTGCAGTGATAGATTCATGAATTACCTATGTCCGAGAGAAGAAATAAAACATGCAAAATTAATTAAATGTTCTAGTGTTTAGAACAACTGGAAAAAGGAAAGCAGCAACCAGAGGAGAAAAAGAAATTAACCTTACTTTTAAGATCTCATTGGCAGAGCTTGGAAATGATACATTAAAAAGAAGTGTGTTTTTCACAGCATTTATCTACTTAAAACATAAGAACTGCCACAACAGAGCAGAATCATCCAGCCACTTCTGATGGGCAGATTTCAGTGCTTCACAAGAGTTCATTTTAAGTCCATTTGCTATTTTAAGGCAAAGCTCTTGCTAAGCTCTTTACCTAAAAAATACTCCTAAAAATATAAGCTCCGCCACTTTTTTTTTTTTCTTCCATTTCATGCATGTTATCCCAGACAAGCCAGGTTAACCCAACTGTACTAAACCTTGTGCACTTTCTTACCTCACACTTGCTTCAGCAAGTGCTTGAGTGTTTTGCTGTAGAAAGGCTACACCCACACATACACTTAAACATGTGCCAAAGTGCCAGGTAGAATCCTGGTCTTCGTTTTCTTTTTCCTTCACCATGCTACCTGTAGGTCTCTTGCACTTTACACTTCCAAACACAGTGGATTCTCCAATAGTAATGATCCCACTAAACAGAAGCCCACATGTTAAACAGGAAAAACTGACAAAGATTAGACTCAATTCGCTATAATCCACGTAGCGGAGAAAAAGAAGAAGATATATATTAGCATTTTCATCCTTAACTATGTGTTTGGAGAATAGCTCACTAACTCTTTTCTCCCTTATGTCTTCACTCCTACTATTCTTTGAGACTCTCCTCCTGCAGAAAACACCCATATTCAACCTAACCTACAAAGCTCATTCTGTTTGGCATTTGGATCTCTAAAAGCAAAAAAATTAGTTCCTGTTATTCCTTTGCTATTCACACAAGTTTTATATGCATATCTTGCTGCAATCATTACTCTGTAAAGTCTGTAAAAGAGTATAAACTCATAAGGTTATACTTGTATTTTCGTCTGTGCGGATTTTTTAATAATTAAAAAAAAAGTCACAGCATACCCACGGTGCTTTTTTCACTTGTAAAAGAATGGTAAGAGCTATGTAAGTCAATTAGGCTTTATTTTCCAAATAACAATTTATTTTCAGAACTCCTTGGCATAAACCACACAATGCAAATGTACTCTCACATGTGCATCCATCTGATCTCAACTGAACATCCAGCTGGAAAATGAAAGTCTTTACCTTCTTTTTAAAAGAGCCTCAAGTAAAAATACAACACTTGTGTTTACTCATGCACCCTGGATAAACATTTGAAATAGATCACACTACAGTTCTACTGTCTCTGCAACAAAGACCATATGTTGCTAATAATTTTGGCTGTCCCCAAATTCCCGTGCACATCCTGCTGCAGAAAACCTGACATTTATCTGAGACAGGCTGTATCCATCACCAGGTCTTGGCAGAATCTGCCCTGCTGTTCAATACTAACTAGAAGTGAAGCTGGTTTTATGTTGTTCAACACACACACACCAAAAAAAAAAAAAAAGGAATATTTGAATCTCAAAGCCATCACAGTCCAAATCAAATTTCCCTAATACCTCATGGGTTCTTATTTTAATTTGCCAGGCACATTAATTGGCAGCCACGGCGCAGCAGCATGTTTAATCTATTTTTACAGATTTTAAGATACAGAACATCTTTGACTTACAAATTAGTTTGGGGCTCACAAGCCTTTCTCTCCCTGCCTTATCCTGACAGCTGATATTAAATGAGACATTTAAATGAACTATCAAAACTTGGAGGTCATTTTCCAAGGGATACCCCTCAACTTGGAAGCAATACCCATTCTCCCAGACCCACAGCTTACTTATTTGTCTGTGTAAGCAATAAGGCTTATGTCAACTTTTTTTCTAGAGGCTTGCTTAGATACTGAGTCAGTGAGACAAGTTATTTGTACTACTTTCTGTTCCTCAGCCAAATACAGCAAATATGACCTAGGGATAAGGCACACAGACTTGGAAATCTTTCCTCATTTGCAGAATAATGAGGAAATTGCAGCTTTCTGAAATTTCACAGAATCACAGAATGGTTGAGGCTGGAAGAGACGTCTGGAGGCCATCTGGTCCAACGCACTGCTCAAGCAGGGACCACCTACAGCAGGCTGCCCAAGATCATGTCCAGGCAGCTTATGAACATCTCTAAGGATGGAGACTCCACAACCTCTCTGGGCAACCTGTGCCAGTGTTCAGTTATCCTTATAGTAAAAACATTTTTCCTGATGTTCTGAGAGAATCTCCTGTGTTTCAGTTTGCGCCCATTGCCTCCTGTCCCATCATGGGGCACCACTGAAAAAAAGCATGTCTCAGTCTTCTTTAGACCCTCCTTGAGATACCTATAGGCACTGATGAAATCACACCTGAGCCTTCTTTTCCACAGGCTAAAGAGACCCAGCTCTCTCAGCCTTTCCTCATAGGAGGAATGCTCCTTAGTAGCCTTCATCACCCTTCACTGGACTTTCTCTAGGTAGCTCCATATCTCTCGCGCTGCAGAGCCAAGAACTGCACACAGCACCCCAGGTGTAGCTTCACCAGTGCTTAGTAGAGGGTGAGGATCGCCTCCCTTGACCTGCTGGTAACACTCCTAATGCAGCCCAGGATACCATTAGCCACCTTTGCCACAAGTGCGCATTGCTGGCTCGCGGTCAACTGGGTGTCCACCAGGACCTCCAGGCCCTTTTCTACAAAGCTGAAATTTGCTTCTAAAATTATTCAGTCAGTTTTCCCAAATAACTCCTGGTTTGTTGAACATTTTATACGCCACCTATTGCATGTACTCAGTCTTTAGAACAGGGAACTGTTGGTGGGCTTTGTTTTAGCATATATCATTGATTTAATTCTATGATATAATAAGAATCATTCTTGGATTCAAGCTTCTGCTCTGAATACCTGGATGTATAGCTCTTAAATTTGTTATTTTCCAACATATATTTCAAATTTGTTTATTTCATAGTCCAAACCTGTTTGAAAAGATGTCCATCATAAGAGTGGCAAAGCAAGAACACAAAAGGGATGTCAACACAAAGCAAAATATGTCTTTTTTGACTGAATAGTTAAAAAGCATTTCTGAAGACAAAAAACACTGCCTGAGTTGACATAGTATATTAACACAGGGTTTGGGGTTTTGGTTGGGTTTTGGGGGCAGTGGTGGGTTTTATTTGGTTGAGCTCATTTGTTTGTTTTAATTGTGGACACACACAGGTTTTCATAATATAATGTTTCCATAAACAGGATGAATTAGAAGATACCAACATACAATGGTACAGGTGCTTCTAAGTGCCAATTCACCAAATTAAAAAAAAAAAAAAAATACATAAAGTTCTTGAATAATTTAGCTACTATCTAGCAAGTTAGTACAGTGCAGTTGCTGACAATCAAGATATTGCCAAGGCAGAATGGGGTGGGGGGTCTCCATCTTCAGTGCGGCTGCAGCCAATGTCACACCACTCCTCTGGGGGACTAGTTTCCTGTTTTGATACACTCTGTCTGGAGATATGGCTGAGAGATCAGCTCTATCTGGAGATATGGCTTATGGTTGAGTTTGTTCACAGTACGTTTTGGATCAAAACCAAAGATGGAAAGCTCTCGTCACAACCGTTCCCAGGGATGGTGCCTGGTGCTTAACTTCAGACCTGCCTGTTGCTACGAATTTGTCTGGTGACCTGGACTCTTGGATGAACCTGGTCACCATCATCAAACATGCCCTGCTCACCTTACTTGGGTACTGTGGAACTGTGCCTCTGCTGGTGAGGCCACTGCCCTATGCCTGCCATGCTGTCACCTGAGCTCCCGCTTCCCATTTGTCACTGGATTTTACTGCCCTATCTTGTGGTTGAATGACACACAAGGTAACAGCAAAAAGACTATGGAAATTTGAAAGTAGAAAAAAGCCAGATACTCACACAGTGAAGGAATCGGGGGGAGCTGAGACTCTCCTCAGGTCAGCAGACTGGACTTTATGGATACTATAGGCAGCAGGAAATGAGTGGCCAGGAGAAAGGCAGCACATAGTGTGGACAGACAAGGAAAAAGGCAGGGGTTGGGGGGAGAGAGAGAGAGAGAGAGAGAGAGTGTGGAAGAGAAGAAAGAAAGAGAAAGACATACAACATTTAAACAGAAACAAAAGGAATGTGTCACGTAACTTGAATGGAGAGACATGCAGAGCTCCAAGTTCACACTAGGAAGCCAAGAGCAACAGAAGACATGCAAATGGAGAAAACCACTGCTACATGGCACACAGGAGCTTTCTAAAGACATGAGCGAGGAGGACCAATGACAAGCTAGGCACACAGCTATTACAAGGAAGACGAGGAGCCCCAGGATTTGTTCCACAGGCACTGAAATATTTCAAGGCAGCAGACTTTTGGAAGCAGGTCCAGAAATGCAAACAAACGTCAAAGCCAAGATCTCAATGGATGAAATTGTCTCCAAAGGTTGGCCAACTTTAGTTAACGTTTAAGAAAAAAAAAAATACCCTTACTGGAGATTTTGTATCCACAATGACAAATTGCTGTCTCCATTCTTCTTTCATGTACCTTAGGGAAACATGCATTTTATATATGGTGACTCCCAAGACTGACCTCTCTTTTAGTGTTTATACTCAGATGGCCCCTTTGTTTCTCTAATGGGTATGACATATGTTTTGTCTATAACCTCTTCTTTCTTCTTTCTCTTCCATCATGCAGGACATTCTTCCTCAACCCAAACTAAAAGCCAGTGAAAGCAAAATACTGTCTTTTGAGGTTCAGAAAGTGATCATTAACTGAAACTTACTGAGCAGCATACTAAACTGTAGTTTCTAATCAGAAAATGACTCCTGGAAAATTGCACTACAGCTTCTCTTCTTGGTCCACACACATTTTGCTTATAGCTCAGAGAACCACATTCTTGGCTAGGTCACAGAAAACCAAGCTATATGTTGTCTCTTTCACGTGTTACCATGATCAGTAGTGGACAACAGGAATGAGAACTTAGCTAGCAAGTCTTTTAAGGGAAGGGGAATAAGAACATAATTCACTCTTTTGCAGAAAAACCTGAGTCTGCTGATCTGGCTGTAGGAAAAATTTGCTTTTGCTGGTATGAACAGAAAAGACATATGAGAAGAAAAGAAGCCCACCTTTTATCCCCGCAACCCCACTATCTGCCTTGTTTCAATCCATAACCAAGGGTGAACAGCATCACCTCTTCCTGTATATTCCTTGCACCTAAAAAAGTTGCTTCTGGCTTGAAACGCTTTATTGGATTGTTACTTATCTCCACTGTAGAGCAATGCATTGCAGGATGAGGATTGCCTGCCTTTCAGGTTTGGACAGCCTCCATTAGAAACAAATCAGAAACACTGTAACTGTATTCACCAAGTAACGACTTAATTGTTTCAACTCAAAATTTTAAAGTTATCAGAAGAACACAAACCATAAACAGGTGATCCTCACCTACTCAAGAGTACTAATATAACCGGTATGTCACATCAAAACAGCTTAATCTTCCAAAAGGAAATATTAGAAAATTATGAACAGAACTTGATGAACAGTAAGGACAAAGATCATTAGTTGCAGCAACTAGTCCATGAATAGTTCAGGACAATTAATATACTGAGAAATTTGTTTGTAGGCAATTCAGCAATGAAAGATTAAATAACTGAATAAAATATTAATTGCCAGTAATTCACCCAGCTATGAAAAAATGCAGCAGATTATATTTACTTGTTCTCTAACAGGTTGGATGAAGCTTTTCATGCTGCTGCTATCAACAGGGAAGGGAGGCTCCTTCAGTTTAAGTACACCCACAGAAACACTAGATTTTTATTCCTTCATTTGATTCCATGGCCAACCTTCTTGGGTTTTGTTTGTTTTGGTGTTTTTTTTTGTTTGTTTGTTTGGGGTGTTTTTTTTTGGTTTTTGGGTGGGTTTTTTTAAGACTAGAAAAGACTAGGAACTTTTACACTGTCAAAAGTGCTGCTGATTTTTTCCCCACACCTTGAAAAAGGCAAATTATTCAGTAACAGCAAAACAAGGACCCTCAACATAGAGGAGTTTCAGCACTGAAGGGCTGTGTAGAACCACAAGAGACAGTTTCTGGTACTATTAGAAGGTGCTGGAAGAACAACAGTTGGAAAATGAAGCGAAAAACAGGTGAAACAGGGTCAGATCCCTTTTTCTTATATGCAAGTGTCCTCTCTACATGTTTTGAAGGAGAACCGTTGCAATCAGGAAGATGGGCAACTCTTACGGTCAGAAGAGAATCATGTTTCTAAAGCCCTCCCACTCCCAAGTGAGAAGCACGAAATATGTTCTTACTCAGCTACATTACCCCTGGAAACTCAAGTGCACCCATAAGGCAAATGACAAACTCACTATCCTCTCTAAACCCCATCTCCTTAAAACCTCCAGAGCAAAGAACAACAAAGTAACAAAATAAAAACACAGTGTAAGACTTCTTCAAATTAAGTCTTTTTCTACACTGGACTAGCTAAAACTCCAAAGAGCATTCCTACTGCTCTCCTTATCTAGCAATAATATCAAAGCTGACAATAATAGCAACTCTGTGTTACTGTGATTTAAGATAATTTTTTAATCACTTTCCTGCCAAGGAGCTCAAAAACAGCTGTCTAACAATTAGTGGGATATCTTCAGACCCACTTATCTCACACATCTAACATTCAGATGACAGTCGTAAGAGAACAATTTATCATGTTCAATGAAATATAAGGCTTTTCTGGGACATTTCAATGGAATAGGGAGATATATTCCAGATACCCAGCTAAGAAATGTAGATAAACATATTTAATTGAAAATTGTCTCTCCTGTGAAATATTGCAAATCAGCATCATGTTGAATGAACCTCTTGCAATACTAAATGCTTCCTAGAATTTAACATTTAACATACTATTTACTTTTTATCACACCAGGAGATTCAACTCCTCTATCTCTCATTCCCCTTCAACACTTGAGAGCAAAGTACATACACACAGAGATATATAGGTATAGACATAGATATAAATATGTACATGCACACCATTTCTGATACATGAGGCTAAGACTAGAGTCCCTGACAGATCATTTCTATTTTTTCAAGACACAAGTCTGCAAGCAAATATCTCAGCCAAATCAAAGGACTGACAGCAACGTAGTCAACCATAGCATATTGAAATCAAGCTAAAGCACAAACAAGATCCTCTTGACAACTGGCATATATTATGAATCTGTATTTCTCTACCACAGTTTAAATTCAGATCTCAAAATCCAAGCCTAATCATGCTAATTATCAGATCAAAACACCAGGAATTTTCATTTTACATTTGCATTAGTCTCTGTCAGTGTAGAAAAAGATGCCCCAGGATTGCTCTCTGTTCAATTCTAGCTTTTGCAAACAATTGAGTTGTGGCTGGATGAAATTGGGCATAGCTGCGTACAGGCAAGAATCTGCTATTCTTCACTGCTCAAGAGAGATGAGTATACCTTATGTATTTTCCAGGCAAATAGGAATTGCACATTACGGATATGGGTTCCTACTGAAGCTTAAAGCATTAGTCTCAGTAAGA
The DNA here is from genome assembly GCA_013398815.1 of Ibidorhyncha struthersii. Lineage (NCBI taxonomy): Eukaryota > Metazoa > Chordata > Aves > Charadriiformes > Charadriidae > Ibidorhyncha > Ibidorhyncha struthersii. Next base: position 1,303,886 of record VZSZ01009170.1, read on the forward strand.
GAACACAGAGTGCTAAATTGAACAGGAAGATGTTGAAAGTAACCAGGGAGGCTTTGATTACATGAACAGATTGACAACCAGAGGATGACAAGAAGCTCTAAAGGGCTGGAGTCAAAGTTTGAAGTGAAGCAATATCTTCCACTAGATGATACAGTTGAAAGACACAGACAACCTTTAAGATACCTGAAGAGAAAAGGTGTGCCTGAGAACTTGTCTGTTTTTTCCAGCTATGTGATTTAGTCTAATGAAAGATATTACATCTCTTCATAAATCTTGCCTCACCATTACAGCTGCAACAGCAAAATCCCCCACCCACCTCCCCAGAAAAATGAAATCCTCAGTGCATGGATGTTTGAATAAAGTGCTATAACTTTAGGCTTTTAGCTCAGTATCTTTGTAGATGGGACAGACTGGTTTGCTTCACTTTAAGAATACTTGATGAAAAACAGCAAAGGCACTTACTATGTCTCTCATTTTAGCAGCAATGAAGGCCTTCTATACGAGAAGTACAATAATCAGCTCTACAAAATAATCTAAATTATTTTATTGGATGGGCATTTTCACATACTTTTTTTGGTGCTAAAATATTGCTGCAGTGCTTACAATCAAGGTTTAATTATGGAAAGGAATGTTAGTCTTGTCTTTTCTTCTTTGCATGATCTTGGTTTCCAGTTATCTTAGCTTTTCTCTATTTGTCTTTAGACTACTCATTTCTCATTTGGGTTTTTATGCTGGAGCAGGATTCCCTACAAAGTTCATACTGCCCTTTCTGAACCTCGAGGTCCTTCTCCATAAACAGTCCCAGGCAGCATGTTCTCACAACAGAGACCACAAGATGTCCTGAGTAACTCTTGATTACGTCAATTTGTTACAGGATCTCCAAGGTATCTTAAAAAGCAGACCAATAAAGCTGAGGAAAATGAATCAAAAGAACTTCAAAGGCAAAAGGCATACATATGCAGAACTGTCAGAAGCCAAGAGGCACACTGCTGAGCCTGTACAAACCTCTCTAAATAACAGAAAGATACCACACCTTTCAAAAAGCAAGACAGAGGGTAACCCATGAGATAAAGGAATAAAAGAAAATCAGGTAAGTGTTTACAATATGGTGAAGGGGGAGTTCAGAAGGTGTGATTTTTTCTTTTTTTTTTTTTTGTAAATGCGCTGCAAGTCCAGTACATGCAAAATCTGTGACTGAATATGCTGCCCCAGATGGGCCTCCAGCCATTAGGACATGCATATATCCAACTCACTCATTCAGCAAAGGCATGGATGTTCTCCTCTTGCTCTTCTGCACCATGTTGGCTTGGTTCCTTAAGGAGATGCGAATGAGTGAGGGAGCCAATCGACATGGTTCGCCATCCACTTGCATGGGAATAGACTTGTATGTTAGAAGCGTCACCTCACGGCACTGATGCAACCTCTCTCCGTGACCACCCACCTGGAGAGCAGCCTGGAAAAAAACAAAACCAAAAAGGCATGCACCCAAACACACACATGTGAAAAAAAAAAACCAAAACAAACAGGAAAGACAAAGAAAAGACACCTCAGAACAGACAGTTAAATCCAAAATGCAGTTTTGCTGACAGCGTCCATTACACAGCGTTCCATGTGCAAGTCATTCTAACAAGTCACTACAAATGTATTTTCACTCCAAAATTGCAAAGCAAAATTTAAAATTCTGCAAGGAAAAGCGGTGGACAAAAAGCAGATACCTGACCGTATGCATTGCATGTTTCATCACCTCAGTATATGTCAAGCATATTACAGACACATATAAGTATGTATACACACAGGTGCACGCACAAATGAATACCTGTGTTTATTCTTAAAGTTTTCAGTTTGTTTTGGTTGGTTTGTTTTTACACTAACAGTAATGCTACTAATTATTTGGTCTTTAAAACAACAACTGTAATTGGGTACATCTGCAAGACAAAAATGATTTCCCCTTCCTGAACAGAATACAGTCCTTAATGTGAATTAGATAAATCTAAAATCCTTATTATGAAAGTTTACACAGCAGCTCAACCTCAAGATGACTAGACAGGCTGAAAAGAGCAAGCAGAAGGACCTTGTTAAAAACAATTAAATATCATGTTTTAGAATTCATTTCAAAGAAGTGAAACAAGGTTAGCAATAAGCAGATCCTTCAAGTTCTAAGCAGACATGTTTGGGCATAAATGTATTTTTTTAATTTGTAGTGTCCCTATTAACTCTCATCTATCTTATACTAATGCACTACTAACAGAAAGCAGCCTAAATAGAAGTCAAGACCTTAATCCTGCTCTGTGCACTTAATATCATGGATCAAATGATAAAATAGTCAATAATATTCATAACAACACTTCTTGTAAAGTACTTGTCTTCCTTGGTCTCTCGGACCTTCTTAGGTCTGAGAGCGCTCCCAAGCACATGTGGGAGACACATAAAGCAATTTAGGATTACATCAACACAGTTGAGGTTTACAACAGATCCTCAGCATCACAACCAATGTAGACTTGTAGACCCTCAGTTCTGAACCAGGCTTCTTTTAAAGAGAAACAGCAGCTCAAAGCGCCCTACTAATGAAATTCAGTCCCAGCTGAAATTGTTGGTAGCTTTGAGGTCACTCTGGCTGCTGCAAGTGGCTAGAGACACATTAGTGGCAAACTCAAAAAATATTCCAGCTGAAAATTGCCAGTTGGTACATGCTAAATAGACTTTTGACAGCATTTTCAGAAACATTCTCTAAAATCTTCAGGGGTGAAGTAATATATGTTCATTCCACAAGATGTACTAGGCTAACAAACAGAATTCTGCTTACTTGTAGGTTATTTCCCTAATCCACTAGATCCATAAAAAAAAAAAAAAAAAAAAAGAGGCCAATAAAGAATCCTTAGCCCAGACTTCCAAAGATGTGATTTCTGATCAAAGAGAACTTTCACTTTTGCTTTGAAGACTAGATTTGTTTGAATTTCTCTTTGAGGAAGCAAACACCATTATCACAAGTATTTACTGGATGCGAGATGCACCGAGGGCGGGTCACACAACAAATAAATGTGTGAATTCAGTGAAAACAGGCTTATCCATCATGTTAGCTTTAACCTAGTCCACGCAAGACATAGCAGCAACAAAGGCCTAAAAGTATGGACTTCAGCATGACTTAAACAAACCTGTCAGAAAGCCCTGATGTGTGCCTTCTCTTGGCCACACTACGTTCAAGCTGCAATGCCGCCTTAGGTAGATTAGCACGAGCACAGGGACAACTGCCAACTCTCTGACTGCATTTTTAGCATCCTCTGAAGAGGTTGTCTCCGTGTTTAACCCCTGTGGCATTAGGACACCAGGGTGTTTACAGTGAGACTGCTTTTATAGTAACTCAGCTTTTGTTCGCTTTAAGGACAGCATTGACAGAAAGCGCACTGCCAAATTAAAATTGTTGGTTGTTCTTTCCCCAGCAGAGCAAAAAGTGAGATAACATTTGTGCCAGAAATATTACTCATTTTTCCACAGCTATTATTAAATTTTCACAACATTTTTAGTGGGCATATGAAAACTGTATGGGCATATAATTTTATATAATATTTCATATTTGTTTCCAGTAGTCAGTTTTACAAAAAAATTTGAACTTTTATGCCATAGATTGAAATATACAAAAGCTAAAAAACAGCAGTAATTATTTGACCATAGAACGTTCCCACAGCAAAAATGTGCATGCATGCTGTTTTTACTGTAACAATCTTGCAAATTAGCCATATTTTGCAAAGAGTACATTTTTATTCTTAAATAACACTTCTTTTATTAGAAAACTACAATTTGTCCCTTTACATTTAAAACCTGATAGCAGAGCATGTTTTGGCCTTAATGGCCAAAAATATGTGGAATCATGGTGGTTCTTCAGTAACAAGGACAACTTTGCACTCTCTAATGCTGCCCGCAGAATTCACCAAGTCTGGTAGCACCTGCAATATACTCACCAGTGAGGCCATGGTGAACCCAATGACTTCAATGTAGCCATCATCATGGCGCTGAGGCTCAAAGTCTCTGTGATCTCCAGGGTTTCCCCAGGGCATTGTGCCAGCACAATACCTACAGAAAGAGGTTTGGAAAGCAAGCTTTGAGAAAGCAGTTTGCCATGATGGGTCCTGACTATTAGGCCTATTAGCCTGTTCTGCTGTCCTCCAGAAGTATCCAGATATCCATTCCAGGATTCAAATTCAAGACAATTAAAATTTATGCTGGCAAGGACTGGACAAAAGGGAAAAATCTGTCTCGTTTCCAAGCTGGTACACCATCTATAAATGTATCCATCATAATTTTTAGCAGGTTCCTTTTGAGAGGGAAGGGGGGAAACACCAGGAAATAGATAACAGAGCAGCAGCACTTTGTGCTCCCCGCTTGTGTTACTTTCTGTACATGAGCTGTTGAGCCAGAAGACTGCTTATCCCCTCTGCTAGGCAGGCATGGGTCCGCAGCTGCAACTCCAGCCTTGGAGCTCTATTTGCTCTCTCCCTGCTGGCCCAGAGACTCTAACAACATAAGGAATGCAAAACTTTTCATAGCTTGAGGAGGCAGGGAGAAATAAGAAGCAGGAACAGATGCAGCTGTGGGACCTATCATTCCTACCATTAAAGAATGGATGTAAAAGTGATGTAAGAGTGGCAGAAGGGGGAACTTTGGAGAGGTGGCACCAAGTCAAAGCTTGCAGTGAGCGCAGTGCAGGACTCAGAAATCAAGTGTTTGGGACTGCACGTGGAGCAAAGTGGTAGGTTGTCTACAGCAGTGGTCTCCCAAGTGCGGTGCATGCACCACAGAGTAAAAATCCACAACTGACAAGACAATTACAGTGTGTGAAGAAAATACTGGGTTTACTTTCAATAAATATGAAAAAAAATAAAATAGTGCTTTTTCATCTTTATCACATCCTTTCTTAATTTCTATTTTTGTGTATGTTTTATAATGTGTGTAATATATTAGTACAGTAGTACATGTATATAATTTACGAACAAATATACGTATAGTGGGGTGGTGCTCAAAAATTTTTTTACTGATAGGGCTGCACAATCAAAAAAAATTTGGAGACCACTGCTCTAGAGAGAAGGAGATAGACAACTTTTAAGAATACAGCTGTATTTCTGTTTGGGACACCTAAAATGTTGAAAAACAGCACTTCTTTCAATGGTTTGGTGTTCCTTTACCAGAAAAATATTGATCCTTGCCCCCACACGCTTCTGCTTTCCCACCCTACTGTTTTCCACACATTTCTACTATCTCCGTATCGTGATCTTCAACTTTTTAAAGGGTGGTTTAGCTGTACCCTGAACTCAAATCCCATTCTGTATTGCTAATTAACAGTATTATAAGCACTTAGCTCCCAAGAAGGAAGCACAGTGGCAATACTCTTCCTGCACATCCACCCAGTAGGTATCTTTTTTCCTTTATTTTTTTCCTTTCCTTTTGTTTCCTTTCTTTTTTTTTTTTTTTTTTTCCATTTTTATAACATCGAGCATCTGTCTTGATCTTACCTGGGTATGTTTAAAAACACTATACACTGGAACTTCAGCTCCTGGATCTTTGGAGTCAGGTCTGTACCATCACACTACAAAGCCAAAGTGACAGAGCACAGAGAAATTGCTGAATGGAGCCACAGACAAGAGAAGTGTTGCTGCTTTGTAACAACTTTCCCAAGACTTTCCTTGGAATGTGTTGCAAATGTCATGCTCAAAACTGAAAAGTAACAGAGCCATTAAACTCTCACCTCGCTCTCTCTCCATTCCCCCCTCTTCCCCCAATACTATGACACAATTTCTCATACTTACCACAACTTTAACGTGCTTGGACAAGTCTCTTGAGCTCCTTTGCAGAAAGTCTGTAAAGGCTGCCTGCAACAGAAATAAGTGCAGGAATTGTCACTGGGGCTTCCTCTCTGCTCTCTCCTCATTTCTTAACCCACCACAGAGCTAATTACCAAAATGCCATCCTTTTGTCAAACCTATTCTTTGTTGCTCTCAGGAGATATGATTTTATTTTTGTTAAATCAAGATACTTTTCTTTTTGAGAGGTTAACCAAAGAAGATCCTTGGGCACCCAAGGATTTAAATGCAAATTCTTGCTCACATATGTGTTTTAGGCACATGGGTACAGTGGGAGTCACTATCCAGAAAGACGTTATATGTCACACATTATCAAATCAGTGTTCCTCTCTTAATAACTGCATTTTAGAATAAAATGTTGTCTACGTACCTCCTGAATGCAGAAGTGGGTGATCTTATTTGCATATTCACATATGAAAATTAATTACTCCAAATAGCTCATCTCTGACCTCCATTCCCCATGACCCTACATCCAAGACTACTCATCAAAGATACAGGCTAACACTTGGGAAATTTCTCTAGGAAAGTCGATACTAATGCGCTGCCCAAACCCTGAAAGAAGCAGAGCGGTTTGTTCCAAAGCTTATAAGCCAGAAGCAGGGGGAGCAAGACATGACCAGTATTATGACCAAAGGAGTAGCATTTCTCTCACCTGCTAAGCACTGTAAAACAACAGCGCTTCAGGCACTTTCCAACAGACACATGTCAGAAACAGTACATGTGCACTTTAAATTGCAACAGGCAAAATGAACTGGCATGAACTCCTAATGTGAGAAGTGAGGGAAAGGCACTTAAGAAAATATTAAAACAACTAAGTTAGCACCATTCTGTAAGATGAATCACAACTCACCCCTGCATAAAACATTTTATTTCTAAATCGGCTGTTGAATTTCTCTGGATTTGCTTCTGTGAAAGGATAAAAAAGGAAAAATATGAACACCCTAATAAAACAAGTAGATTCCATTGTACCTTCACATTCCCTGCTAGCACTACAGTGCTTTTAGCCAACATCTCTCAGTGAAAATATTAACATAAATATAGTTTTTCTGTGTGACAGTCCCCCATCTGTGCCATTATCTGCTATCAGATTTCAAACACTGATATTGAATTCTTCCCCTTTCCTGCAGAGTGAAAATAGATGGAAACATGAGTAAAGAGGTAACAAGAACACAATCAGTTCATTTAGCACCTTTCAGACATCATCGTATGATCCCTCAGTACCATTTGTGAGACTTTTATTTCTACCAACACATAACAGACCTCTAAGATTTATTAGAAAGCTGTGAAACACTAACCCGCTCTTTGAAGCAGGAGTAAAGCATTTGTAAATTACACAATGAAACAGACACTTAAATTCTGATGTGTTACAAAGAGGTACTGAGGAATTGACCCCTCTACCCAAATATTCCTGCAGCAAAAAAAAATAAGTGGTTACTCTAAAACCTATTTAAAGAGCTATTTCATTTTGATTAGACTCTAAGTGATGGAGAATTTTAGAAGTCCAGTAGTAACACACATATAATGGTTAACTATTCTCACTGTTAAAATAAATGTGAGGGGTTTTTTCCTATCTTGAACTTTTCAGACTTCACCTGCCAACTGCTAAATCTTATTATACTTCTCTGTCAGATTAAAGAGCCCTCAAGTATCAGATATCTTCTCCATGAGTAAATACTTATAGGCAGTGATTAAATCACCTCTTAACCTTCTTTCTGATAAGCTAAATGGAGCTCCTTTAATCTCCCAGTACAAGGCATGCTTCCCAGAATACAGGTCATTCTTGTGCTTCCCTGGGAACTGCTTTCCTAGCCTGTGGCATCCAGAGATTTCAGAAGCAGCACTTCTGACACTGTAATCAGTGGTCGTACCTACCCTTGCTTAGTAATTCTATAGTGAAAACATGGAAGTATCAAGATAGTCCTTCTGGCATCACACTGGTGTGAAGACTTCCAAATTGCTTCTTCTCAAATGACCACTTGAAACAATGTTTCTAGTTCTCTTTGAAGTCAATACATCTCACAATATAAGGCTCCATTTTGTAAGAATGAGCTACTTTGCATTTCTTGTTTGGTTGTTTGCCCAGATACTATACAATCCCTTTGTTGTGTTGCAGGTGAGCCCAGAAGGCAGTCAGCGCCACCTCTTCCTCAAACGATTAATTTAACTGCATAAGTAAATCTCATCTCACTCACTGAGCTGACAGCTCTTTACAGAAAATCTCAACACCCCATGATAAGAAGAAGGAGGCTCCTGAAGGCTCGGTGCCTGTGCTGCAAGGTCTCTGATGTGCCTATCCCCAATGGCTCCAGGCAGCAGCCACCAGAGCACTGGCTTTTATATGGATCTTAAAACAATTACTGACCAGAACCAAAGCCCCAGTATAGAACAGAAAAGGAGCCTTTCTGAGGTCAGGGACCCCGCAGTCCTTCAACATACTGAACTGCTCCTACTTCTGACATAGCAGTTGAGCATGGGTAGGGAAGAAAGACTCTTTCTGCGATGTGGAGTAGAGCCTGAAGTTGACTAGAATGCAACTTTGATTGCAGAAGTAAATCACTGACTGCGTTTCCAAGGCTCACTCCATCCTCACCATTCTCAAGCCATCAAGGGAGTATGGAATAGAACATATTAGACTCTGTGTGTGTGTGTCCTGCAAATGAACAGTCCTGTAGAGCTGAGGGATCAAACAGCATGTCAACAGGGATAAAGTAAATTGCATCTCCTCTGCTCCACCAAAGCATAACAAGGGAGGATACTGGAAAGAGTTGCTACCAAGAACACCTCCTGGAGAAGCAGAGCTAAACACCTTAGGCTTGAAGCCGTCCCTCAAGGCTCAACCTGATTAGTCACAAGAAAAGTGTAGAGGTTGCCATGCAAAAAGGCCACATTCATGGACAGGTTCCTCTGAGACACTGCAATCACTGCTTATTTTAAATACATTACGTTGACCAATCTCTATTGTATAAAATGCCCTGATAGGCTGAGAGTTGAAATCAGACTAATTTATTTTAGTTTGGTGGGAGGGCTGGGGAGGGGAGGGAAACAGTGTATGTTTGTTTTAATACTCTATGTGATTACAACAGCTCCACATAAGCAACTGCATACAGCTGCTTATCTTAATGGACCAATTGCAACAGCCATGGCAATGCTTTAAGTTCTGCTAAAGTTTTGTTAAGAGTTTCTCTGGATTGTCATCAACTGTAAATGAGATCCAAATCTGTTTTGCACTGCTTAATTCCACATGAAACACAATAAAACCCACACAGCGGTGACACCTCCAAGGCTACGAGCTTTTCTCTCCTAAAACACATAGGACTTATTTGTATATTTTAGCATTTGAGAGGGTAAGGAAGACACCAGCCGTAATGACTTGTAAGAGCAGACACTTGTGTTATGAAAAGCTCTCCTGGCCACACATACACACTCACAGACACACAGCTTGTTCTGCCAAGTATTTTTTCACCCATGTAAATTTTTAAAACACTGGCATCTCTAGAATAACATCCATTCTTTATAGGGCTCCATTACTTCATTATTAAGTAATGCCTTCATTAAGTGAGAAAGTAGCCATGCATTTCATCTATACAGTATATTCACAGTCACATTAGCAATGCATAGTGATATGCATTCATAAAAAAAATGCATACAGCTGTCATCGCTTCATTCCTGTGTCCTTTTGTGGCCCCTCATTATTATTCCTAAAGCTTGAAGCAGTCTTAAACATTGTTAAATATGCATTAGCTCATTCCATCATGTTTCCCAATCTTTATTTAGCATGGCATTAGAGTACTATCTTTTCGTCTTGAAATGACATTCTGATAGTATGGAAGTGAAGAAAGGGGAGGCTATAATTCAGAAAAAATACCTGCATATGAAGCTGAAATGACCAAAAGCTGAACACAAACAATTGAACAAGGTTTATTTATACAAGCATGCTTGGCTAAACCATACAAATAGAGCAGTTTATATCAGTCCAAAGTCCACCTGCTAAGCCACATTTGGACCTGTATGGGGTTGTATAACTGCTGTCGGCAAGGAGACAAACAAGATGCTACAACAGCTCAAATTCCTGACAGTTTTGTGGACTTCATTAAAAAATTTCACTTGCGTAGAAACACTCTGGGTCTGTAACAAGTCCAATGATATTATGCTGTGCTCATCCATAGGTAACAGCTGTTCAGTTTGAGAACAGTTACACTCCCACTACCCTGCTACTTCCACAGCATTGCAGCTTTTCTCCTCCCTCCACTTCCACACTGGAGGGAAAACTGGGACCTGACTTACACCTGGGTTTTTTTTCTGCCCTTATTCTGACACTTCTGCAACAGGATAAACTTCCTTTATATCTGTACTTGGTATCTCCTTTAGAAGATTAAAAAAAAAAACTCAAAAAGCTCCCCTTTTAGCCTGGTTCCTCAAGTGATACCATTTTCCCCCTGTACTTTTTAAAGTTTTAAATCATGAAGTCCCTTGGAAACCCATGATATAATCACTTCCCCTTCCTACTTATGTCTGTATCTTGGGTTTTTATGTTCCAGCTTTCCTTCTGAATTATAAAAACGGGATATTAAATACAACTCCATTTGTAATGTGTAAAATAACTGCCCATTCCCAAGGCTAAGGAAATAAAAACTTCCTATTACCTCTAGATTCATGGAACTCCAGTGTAACATGTGCATCAAATCCAAGGCTGAAGTAATTATTGAAGACACTGAGAGGAAGCTGTAATTGGATAATAAAAAGACATGTAAAAATAATATGAATGAAACATTCCACGATACACCAGGATTTAACAACTTTAAATCTGGCATTTCCTGGAAACCTAAGAAGAAAGTGGAACATATTAGGGAAATGTATGCAGAAGGTTGCTCTGAAGGTTAGTAATGGCTTGTGGAAGATGATCAGATACAAAAGCCTAAAGGACACAAACGCATCTACAGTGCTTTATAATGATATATGTATCTTTGTAAACACATCAAAGGGTTCCTTATGTTGTCACTCAGATTTCTCATAATGCCACTCCACTTAACATGTCAATACAAAGGTTTTCCTAATTGCTGGCACTTCAAGCTCAGCATGGTGAATGAAACTCAAGCTGTGTTCTTCCTGCTTCATATATAACCAGGAGCAATGCAAGTCCCAGACAAGAAGCCCTAATTCTATTGAGGATGCATGAGGCTGGGAAGCACACATCTGGCCTCTTCATCATTACACATGCCCAGCATGTGGAGAGAGAACAGTAGCATTTGATAGATAAGATGGAAATTATAACCGAGAAGAGGAAAATTGTTCACAATAATTATTTTTTTATGATTATAACACTTTCAACATCTCCAGTCCAAATGATATATTACTATAAATGTGATCCCCTCACAACGAAAGATTTTCTCATTCTTCAACTATCAAGATCATATGGAGACCCACACACAAAGAAGTTAAATACAAAAATACAGTACTCCTTGCTGTAAACTAGGAAAGAGTTGGTATCCATTAACAAAATCCAAAAGAATAAAATTCTACATCTTGGTTTTAGGCTTATATCTCTAATTTAGGAATGTATGGTGGTCACAAGGTTGCTTCTCCTGCCACCCCAGGTTAACTAGAGAAAGAAAAACAATCACCTTTCAGCTAAGATCCCAGGGATTTAGCCAGGACTTAATTCTTGAGATAAATTCTTAGTGTCTGAGACTTAGAAACAACAAATAAATGGCTGTGATGTATTATGTTTCACACACCTCTGGAAGTACTGACACACAAAAAGAGCAAAAGAAAGAGATGCAACTAGAGAATTAAAAAGTTTTAGAGATTCCTCACGCATGCACCTTTTGGTATAACCCAAAGATGCTCTTAAGCATCCTATAGTCTCCCTGGGAAAACGAAGGCTCTAACCTTACGTGCCCCGTCCTCCAGCTCATCCTGTGGCAAATCAGGGTTGCGCTCCACTTGGAGATTCCAACGGTCCAGCTGGACAATGGTCCCGTCTTCTACATGGCACAGGATCTTGGACACTGGCTCATCTGTGTAACCCTGACAGCAGAGGGAGAGTCACCAGCATATCAGCCATGGATAGCAAAAGCAAAGCAAGTCACTCATCAATTACCCAGCAGACATCCCTCCTTACATAGAGGCCAGATCAAATGTTCCTAAGAACACCTCAAAACATTGCTAAATTTTGATATACCAAGCATTTTAACAAGCTATTGCTGAGGTACAAAAGTCTTGTAGGCAAAGTAAGACCATAAGGAGAAGAACTCAAAGTGCATTTGCCTTGCCTGGAGTAACTCCAGTGGTGTAGTTAAGGATAAATACAGAGAAATAAAGTTTAAATTGTGCTTAAATTAGAAGCCTGCATACCTTCCTCATTAATTGGCCTGAAATACCAGAGAGATACAGCTACGTACACTTTTATTACAACAACTACCTCATTAGTCATTCAAGATCCCAGACTGGAAATTGAACCAAAACCATTGTGCCTAACTGAAGCACATCTTGGACACAGCCCTGCCTGCTATTTTAGCCAAAATGAAGTTTCACCCTACTACACAACTAAATCAGACCAGCAAGCTGTGAGCCCACATGTGAGTGCTTACCCCGCCCCAGTTGAGGGTGCGGGCAAGGTCATTCCCAGTGCCAAGCGGAAGGACAGCCACAGGAGGCGGGGGGCTGAGTTGCAGCTCATCAAGGATGGAGAGGATCCAGCCCACCTATAAAACAGGAAGTGTAGAGAACTGTTAGCCAGGAAGATTAAAAGGGATGGAAAAAAGGAAAAAGACATACTTTGATTGCATTCCCCTTACAGAGAAGATCACGTAACACAAAAGGGAGAAAGAAAAATGAGGGTATCTGAAATTTAACTCTGCAACTGCTCCATCTGAGGTTTCACCTTTCAGAGAACAGGTACAGAAGTTCTTACAAAGCTCCTGTGCAAGCAGAAGCAGTGGGATGTAAACACCGCCTATCTTTCAACATCACACAGATTTACTGAGGAAAGGGAGCACATAGTGTCTGTTCTTTAAGCAGGAAGTGCAAATACACAGAATTACAGCTGGCTAAGGTTGCCTAACTATTGCTCCAAAAACCACTGTATGTAAAAATGAGTGAAGAATAATATGGACGATCCAAGATAAATTTTTTTTCAGTGCCCTTATGCTAAAAGAAACTAAACATTTGACAACTGTCATGAAAGAAAATGTGAAAGACATTTTAAAGCAGCATGGTATCTCAGAGCATGTCCTGGAACTGGAACAGAGGGTCCAGATCAAGTCAAGCATGGACAGGTCTCCCATTCCTCAGACAAGAGACCTTATTGCTGAAGGTCTCTTATTTCACTCATTGCAAAGCACACTATATATATTCTAGCCATACAAACACACACAGGTATATATAAATAGAAGATTAAAAGAGTAGAATAAAAGACAAACTCTAATAGTCAGGGTTGAAGACTTTGGGTTAGAACAATGAGTCCAGCTCTTTTATACCTTAAACTATTGTTTATTTTAGAGAGCTGTTTCTCTCTCCTGTCCTTATTTTAGACTACATGAAACCTTTATATAGAAATCTAGCCAGAAGGAACAAATTACTGTAAAATATTTTGGTTTTATTAAATGGTAATTTCCAAGGGGGTAAAGAAGAGTTGCTGAAAAAGTTCTGAAAATCTTTATGACTGAAATTGTTGCTAAAAGAAAATAGGACTATTTCTTAAAACTGTTTCTCATCTTTACAAAATCAAAATAATTAAAATATGTGAAAGAACCTGTGCTGCACTTTTAAATAAAGAATTAAGAAAAAAATAAGCATAAGATAAAATTTGATATATTTTTTTGCCTGCTACCAGTGTTCAAAGATGCGGTCTCTACTGGAAATGTGAGCTTTCAAATAAGACATAAAACTGAAATCCTGAGTGCAGCTGAACAAGATTTTTTCCTCCCCCAACTACAGAGTGAGGAAAAATCCCCCACTCCCCATTACTATGATTTCAAATAGATTCTTACCCTAAACTGGGATGAAATTGGAGCTTCACAAAAGGTACCGAACATAACACGGGCATTGGGAACCACAGTTGGAATTTGAAAGACTAGAGAGGGGGTGGCCTGATAGATATAGCAGCCACCACCCTGTTTGATATTCTAGGGTATGTCTTTCTCCAAGTGTCTTGAAGAAATTTAATTAAGTATAATCAGCATTTATCAGACAGTTATTTATCATAAGCAATTGTACAGTTATTAAAGCATCCAAGAGGTGAACCCACATTAGAGCTCATTGTCTGACAACAGCCAACTGAATCATTTACAACTCTCACGAACTTGGGTACTTAGGTCTATGATAGTCATCATGGTAAGACTAAGTACAGTCATTAAGAGATTTTCAGAGACACCTAATCCTCTACCTTTCAAAAATCTGTCCTTCAGTATTGATAACAGGAGACAGAATAAAGAGTCCCAATAACTTCACTGAGGCCAGGACTTCTAAGAGTCTTTTGTCATTAGCCCTTTGTCATTGCCAATGACTTTTTTGATACATCTGTGCCTCAGCCTCTCACTGGTGCAGGCAGCATTACAATACGTATCACTTTTGTAAATGCTTTTAACAGAAACTTTAAATTACTAATTTATAAGTACAACATTGCTATTTAACTTGAGGTCATTTCTAAACCTTGCACATTAGTTTTACAATCAAGGATGACAAAGACTATCATTTCCCTGTAAACAGAAAGCTCCTGACTGCTTTGAAAACAAAGCTTTCCACTTACGCCCTGGAAAGAAACAGCAAGCAGCGATGATGGAAAAGTTACAATAAGTTCTATTTCACCTCAATAATGAAAGGTAACATCTGGTCTCATTGAATATTCACTAAGTCCATTTGAGCCAGATTTTTCATTTCTAGATGTAATGGCTTTGGGAATAACTAGATATTAATTTGCTTCAAACTGAGCTGCAGCAAAGTTAATAGCGTAGTGCTGCTCATACAAATGAGAAGGTGCTGCCACCTGCCGCTTGCACTACTCAGCAAAGGGAAGACAAAGGATAGTCAGACACAAATGCAGTGACATTCATTTCTATTTTAATATTTTCAGAATGAAGATTTTTTTCCCCTCTATTAAAATATTGGTTTCTTCAGATGGAAGCTGCAAAGACTTTTGGAAACAGAAACTCTTTTTTTTGCAGCTATGTCTCCTGCTAAAGCAATACCTTGCAGGTTTCTCAAGGAACATTCACAATTCAGTAATATCTTACTGCCCCAGGTACCAACAAGACAGTAGTCAAATCATGTATTTTCTTCACTCTTGCAGAGGAAGCACTGGTATTAATAAGCCCTACAGCTAGCGTTTTAAAAGAAGCCACAGAAGCTGAACAGAAACTTCACCCAGTAATTCAGACAGAGGTGGGTTGAGAGTTGATTCAGCTCACTAAAAAAAAATTTAAAAAATTAAAAAAAAAAAGATTGCCTCCCTGTGCCTTAAATATCTATGTACATCTGGCCAGCCATTGCACCTTGCAACCAGCAATACATTTTCCTTACCATAATTATGGTTACAACTGTTATCAAGTGCATGTTTAGGGAACTGATCTTCACAGAGATTAAAGGTAAGTTTTTCAACTGTATTTAAGCACTCAGTGGCACCGACTGAGATCTACAATATTCCTAAGTACTGGAAAGAGCAATGCTGTTGCAATGCCTCCATTACCACTTTTGGTCTCCGGGCCCGAACTACAGAGCTCGTCTCCAAATGAAGGTGCCTAAATCCTTTAAAGATCTGACCCTTTTCACTTACCCAGGAATGCACAGAAAATCAGTAGCAAAGCAAATACTGGTCCTGGAACTGCCAGATCTCAGGCTAGTAGTATGACCAATGCAATACCCTTCCTTACAGATGCTTTGTAAAGAAAGTGGGGAAACTCACTTTCCTTAGGCACAGAGGAGATCCTGTTTGAATGTACTCAGACGTCATAGAGACGATAGCAAGAAGCAGCAGAAATTAAGATATAACGGCCCCCAGACACTGACTTAACCTACTAGACCCTCAGACATGTGTAAATAGTGAGAGGAGGCCAGCAGAGTTAGTCTGTATTTTTATAAGGTGTACCTTACAAAAGCTCATAAGCTTTGGACATTGGACATTAGGATCTGGCCCCATCACTACACAGGCCAGGCCACACAGAAAATTTTTAAAAAGTAGAATTCACAAGCATAAAAGGTATGTTATCTGGCTCTGCAGGCATCATGACATGGGGAACCCACAACTGTGAAGAATTTACTCTCTTGGCGATGAGGACAGGGCTGCCAGGCACCAGCCACCTACCGTCCCGTCCCCGCCGCAGGCCAGGATCCGCAGGTTTGGCACTTTTCTGTACAGCTCCAGCCTGGCCAGGGGAGGGAAAGGGAG
>VZSZ01009170.1:1320153-1338765 GCA_013398815.1 Ibidorhyncha struthersii
AAAAAAAAAAAAAAAACAAACAAGAAAGTTAGAACAATGATGCAGGCACTCTTATGCACTTTGCTGAGTGACAGTTCAACCACTGCTGATTGCATTTTAAAATATTCATTACTAAGGGTGTGGGTGGAGGCAGAAAAATGTTAAAAAAATAATCTCAGTGTTACTGAAAGCCTCAGCAGTGAGGAGGCATCAGCCCTAGCAGCCACAGGCAGCATCTGCCCCAGCCAAACCTGAGCCCTGCAGCTCACTTCACATCTTCACACACACACACAAAACCACTAGGATGTGAAACCTTTCTCCTTGGTTAGGCAGCACCTCCTGAAAAGTATGTGATCAGTTCCGCATGTTCCCATGCTAGATCTGAAAGGCCATATTCTCATGTTCCCTCTAGACATGACAAAAATCTTCCATTTTTCTCTTACCCTAAAGCAAACAAATATAAACATTGAGGTCTTTAAACAAAATTTAATGTTCCTCATCAGGATTTGCTGAGACACCATTTATGAAGCACATAGGACTTGACAGCTCCTTCAGCTGGTAACTATTTCTTTAACACCACAGAAAGCAACAACATCTAACAGGGCTCTTTCTCTGGATATCTGATCTAAGATACCAACAGGAGAGCCAAAAAAAGCACCCATTAAAGACTTATTCCTTCAGTTGCATGACAGAGAGGCATAATGAAATATCTCCCCAATGAAGGGGGTACATTCACACGTAGAGAGCTGAGTGACCGGAGGACCTAATCCTCCTTTAACTCCATTACACAGCTCTGAAAAGTGTATGCATACTTTAGAGCTTCTACACATCATGACGGAAGCAGCAGTGGAGGTGTTTCTGCAGGAAAAAAATGCTTGGGTGCTCTAGAAGTATGAATAGCAAGTACGTGGACTGTTCTTATACAGGTAAATATTCGATTTTCCATTATTATTATTATATTTCTGTGCTGCCTAACTTGTAAAAGTAGGACTGAACAGATGGCTGACTAAAGCAAGTATCCCTACGTGAAATACCATAGAAAGACAGTCTCTTAACCCTCAGCAATGAGAATCATCCCTTTAAAGATTGGTCCTCCATCTCCTGGAACAGGCTTACAACTATTGCCTAGAGAATCCGAGTTAGTTACTCAGCAAGCAGAGGTAATTGCATGCTGCTGCCATGTATGGAAATCTGGAGGCAGCCTCATCCCATTGCAATCCTCTGTGGTTAGGCATTGTGGGATCTGCAGTGGGTCCGTCTTGGAGCCATTTGGAACTGGCTGTCTGACATGGGGGAAGCTCCTGTTCTCACAGAAGCCACCACTGCAGCCCACCCCCCCTCCGCTACCAAAACCTGGACACATAAACCCAATACACAGTCTACCAATCTATCCAAGCTAGAGCTTTGACTGCTTTCCTGGTAAGAAAAAAATTATGGTCTGCAGCACTGAAGGCTCGAGAACTTACGCATCTCTTGGCCCTTCCTGAGAGAGGTCAAAGACCTGGCGTGGATTCAAATACCACATAAATGTTTGGAGAACCTTGGTGCCCTGGGAAAAGAGAAAAATCAGAGGAAGGGAAATTATGAATAGCTTTATGATTATTAGAAATAATAGCATTCAATAATCGCTATATTTGGACTGCTTTTCTTTCTTCTGTGCTTTACAAAGCAAACACAAACCAAGAAAAAGACAAAATAGAAAGTGGCATAGCAGATGACTGCCCTATAGAATAGAGACCCACCGATCTGGGCAGGGTGCATATGTATACATATAGACTAAATTTAACAACACAGATAATTAATGGTCCATAGGAACAGGCATTCAGGGTTAGACCAAAGGTTCAGCTCCCACAGCAACCTGTTCTCCTACCTTTCATCACCTGCAAAAAGAAATTTCTGTTATCCCACATCACTATCAGTCATCCATGACAGCAAGAAGTTGAACAACCTTGTGGGCAAAGTCACCATCACATCGAACAGTGTCCTGCACAACATCCAAGCAATGACACTGCTTTGACCTCCACCATCACCACCATGAACACTCATAACTGTAGCCCTCTACCATCTAATGAAACAGGAGCCAAGGAACATGGGCTACAGCTGCCCCAATGCTCCCTCACTCGATGCCACATGGCCAGCCCATCACCTAAAGATCTAATTTCTGCCTTCTCAAACTCTTGGGTTCATACTCCAGACACTCGATTCCCATCCTTCATGTTCTGCCCAGACACAAAGTGACAGGATCAGAAGAGGGCTGAGAACCCATGGGTCCAGCTTGCATTTCAAAGTAATTCAAGAGTACTTTTCAGACATAGCTTAGGGGGTGCAAGTCAGGAATTTTCAATAGCTCCCCCTTCTGAGGTATGGCTTTCCTGTCTGACACCTTCCCCTAAGTGGAGAACCAAGAATAGTAGGAAAAGTGCCTAGGAAAAGGTATAAGAACAGAGAAAATAAACCTGATGTTTGCTGTAGGTATTCTCCCAGCCTCAGCTATTTGCAGTTCATAGAACTCTTGAGCCAGAGACGTAGTCCGGGACTTCAGTAACCTTCAGGGTTTCCTCTTCTGAATCTCTCCTTCAGCCCATATAAACTTTAGCATGCACAACATCCTATGGCAAGGAGTTATGCAGCTGAACTACACGCTGTAAGAAGGACCAACTTTTTTTCTTTATTTTGAATCCAAATCTTAGCAGTTTCATTTGATATTCTCCCTAATTCTTCTAGCAGAGGAGAAAGTGTGCAGCAGCAATGCTATTCTCCATGCTCTATAGGTCTCTGTTATAACTTACATCAGTCTTTTCTTTTCAACCAGAAGGCCTTGCTTATCAAAAGGCACTCAGATTATTTGATATTCAAAAAGTGGCAGAAGTAATCTGCAAAACTTTCACTTGGATAAGTTTTAATTCCAAGAACCCTGAGAAAGAAGTCTGTTGCATGACCATGTTAGTCACTGAAACTTGGTTCTCTATGGTGCAGTATAAGACCAGTAATGATTTTTAAATGCCATAAGAATGTGTCATTTCACATTCACTAATTTCACTAGGCTTTCCTAGTAAAATTAAATCACTTCATTGGCAATCTAAATTTTATGTGGAAAGATGAAGTCTGAAAACCTTCAAACTTCCATTTTAGATTCCTTTCAAGAATCTGAAGACAGAAATACAACTGCTCAAATACTCAAGTATCTATTCCACCCATCCAATTCCATCAAAGTGGAAGGGGCATTCAACAGGAAGGACCTCTTTTAAGACCACAATTCAGTTGCAGAGTTCTTCCTATCTGACTCACCAAAAACTATTCACATTTGCAGAAATACTGTTCTTATACTAGAACTTTGTGACCTGGATCCAGATTATGTTCTCACCTGATTCCCTCCACTTTTTGGATTGACAAAAACCAGCAGTGGCTTCATGAGTGGGGAGGAGATAGGCTTTATCACAAATGGCCGTCCTTTGTTATCCTGAGAAACAGAAGCAAGAAACAGCTTTAGTACAAGCTATGTATGTTTCCCTGGCATGACATGTGCAGGAGACCCAACCTAGCTCTGACAAAACTGCCTCAGGTACTAGAAACAGTACAGCCATGTTAGTGTGGTGCTCAGCTGGGACTACTTTATCCAGCTCAGACAACTGGGTAAGAAGATAAAAGGGGGGAAAAAAAAAAATCACTTCAGGCCAGCACAAAACTATTTTAAATTTTTACTCAGCATTATTTCCCAAAAAAACAATTATTCACACAGAGCTAACGTATCAGATAAAGTGTTACTTCTAATAGGAACATTTTTCCAGGGGAACAGAGAATTAGATAAACTACTTATTTCATTAATTCCATCAATTGTATGGACAAGTTGTAGCAGCACTTAGTTGCAGATTATCTGCTCTTCAATTCTTGGCCTTGTCAGCCCTCTCACATTTGAACAAATGTCACAGGTCAAACACGATATGTCAATGAGGGAGACATTTTCCTTGCTACCCCCCAGACCTGCAGGACACCCAAGCTCAGTAGTTAGGGCACTCTCGTGGGCTGTGGTAGGCACAGATTCAAGTTTATGGCCTACAGCTGTCCCACCACCCAAATGAAGACCTCAACCAGAGAGCGCTGGCTATGCAGAGGCGAGTGTCCCTCCACCTCTTCCCACAAGGCCGTTGTTCATCTATATAACTAATCCGCTAGGCAGGGTCTGGAAACAAGGTCTTCTATAAGCTATGTGATAAACCAAACCATCAGATCATTCATCTGGTTTCTCTCTCTCTCTGGCCCAATGGCAATTTTCACGCAAGCAAAATTTTCCAACATGAGACCTCCTGAGGGAGATACTCTCAAAGCAGACCAGACCCTTGCGTCAGTGCGCTCACCACAGATTTCACAACCCTAGCTTCACATCCCTGCTTTTCCTAGTGGAAACCAAGGGTCTGAGCTGAGTCTCTTACATCCCAAGGGAATGCTGTTTCATTAGGCTGCTGGTCCTTCTGGAGTCTGGTATGTTGTTTCTTGAAAATTCAACTCAGTGTATAAAACTTCTCATACAAGTTTTATCGAAACTGATTTCTTCCCACAACAAATTCAATAGCATGGAATTTTCCAGTGGAAAAAAAAATACTAAACACTGCAGTAAAAAATTAAACTTTAAATTCTGCATTTAGACATTTAAACACAAGGAGCCTGATTTCCAAAGCACTTGAATACCTACTTCATTGCCTCTTTTGCTGGCTTTTCTTTTAAAAGACGTTCTCTTCTTTCGCCGTGTTGAAGTCTTTAATGAGTTCTACATCAAAAGAAAAAAGAATACATGAAAAGCAAAACAAAATTTAGAAGACAGGCCCAGACAGAGCCCCTTTACGAAGCTCTTCCATGCATGTCCACTTGGAGAATGATAAGAGTATCTGGCACATGCTTGAGATTTAAATTACATGCGCTGCATGCTTTACACTTCCACACCACCGTTTATGGAGAAAGCCACACACGGAGACCAGACTGGTGCTTTGGAACTGGAAACTTTCCCACGCTGTGAGGGGGGAAAAAGATCAGATGCTCCCATAGACTCACATAACACCACATGTTGTACCTGCCAACCCTCCCAATAGGGGTAGGAGACGCCCGTTTCCCCTTCGGGGCTCCAGTCTCCTGCCCAATCAGGCTCGTCTCCTGGTATGGAGACCACCTGCATAAAGATGTAATAAAAAAACATGATAAATGAGATATTTTTCATGTTTTTTTTAGGAAAGAAAACAACAAGTTTTAGCTCTGGCAACCATTATGACTCAACATAACGTAGGCCACCATGGCATATGATGCTGGCACTGTGAAGTCAGTTCCAGCCTATCAAGAAACTTGTGTAATCATCTGCTAAGGAACAAACTGAATTGTTAATATTTAAGGATTTGGGTGAGGGGGGTGCTTGTAGGGATTTTGTTTGCTTTGTTTTTAAATAACAATATCACTTAACTACGTAGAAAAAAAACCACATAAAACTGCTTGTATTTTTGCAGAACCTATTAAAGTAGAACTTGCATCAAAGCTATTCTCAAGGCCGGCAATAGCCTGCTCAATGATATTGAACCACAAAGGTGTTCTGGTGTGATAAGAACAGTTCAAAAAGTTGTTTATTTGTTTTTTTTTTTTTAAATTATTTTAATTTAGTAAGTGAAATCATACCTGCACGCAATCCTATCCCTTTCCATATGATCAAAATTTAGTACTATAAGAAATAGTGTAAATATTTTCTCAGTATGTTAACTCTTAGTCTAGCCATCACCAGGAAATAAAGTAACACAGGGATTTAGAAGAAAGTTTATTGGTTGGGTTTTTTTTTTTTTCCCCGCCTTAAAGAAGGGAACAAGATCCACTCAGCTCACCCAAAGATTCATTTCTGTCTTGACCTTATTCAAAATTGTACCACTAATGAAAAAAGTCAAACACCAGAGATCATCACATCTGTAAGCAGTGACATCTTAATCCAGCTTGCTAACAAACATTAACAAGAACAGCTATTAGATTCTGTTTAATATTTAACAACCACTTCCAGAATTTCAAGACTTTAGTACGACACACCAGATACAGAAGTTAATGATTCCACATCTCTGAGAAGTTAAGAAAAACTGACAGCTGTCTAACTCAAATACCTAAAGACATTGTCCTTTTTCACCCAGACCAAGAGAAGCCTGCTGTGGAGCACAAGGTCTCAAGCTTTTTGTCACTCCTTGTGGACAGGATATAGTCATGCATTGTTGGTTACTGAAAATACTGAGGACAAGATGGTTCTGCGGAGCAATTACTGGACATTTGCCCTTTCAGATTATATTTTGATACACCTACTCTGATACAAAGTGATCTCGAAAGCACGATAAAACACAAAGATTGCACTGACTATGGAAGTGCATCGGCAATATCATCTGCATGGTCCTTCACTGCCCTACCTCAGTAGACAGACTGACTGTAGACAACAGTCTTATGTCAGTATAAAAGTCCAGGACATTACTCTCAAAGCGGCCTCCCGTGGGGGCCTCAGCCTAAGCCCTCAGCCTTTCTCTGCTGAAGGATTCTCCCTGGAGTGAGGCAAAACACAGGACAGAGAGATCAGATCTAGTCTACCCACAGTCTTGCCAGTAGTCTGCTGAAAGGTCAGGGGCATGTCAAGCCTCTTGCCAGTGCTTCGGTCTTTCCAGGTGTAAAATTCAAAACACTTATCCTATTGCTAAAGTGCAGTGAATTCAGCTGGCAAACTGTAGTCTGTAACTCAAGTTAGCTGTTACATTAGGCAAGTACTTAACTGTACCTCTGGAAGAAGAGCTGTACTTTCTATTCTACCTCCACAATGGATGGACCTAGGTCCAGTGGCTTTCTTCTGGAAAGAGCAAAAACAGTTCAGTAAAACCCTAACTAATTTTAAAAGAATAATTTAAAGAATGTTTAAATGTAGTTGTCATTAAATCCCATTATAACATCTCTCTTTTCTTGCCTATAGGTGGGGTTGGAAGAGGCATACAACTATATCAGAGAAACAGTTTTAGTCTAAGCCTCCGTTCATGATTATAACAATTTTCAATTCCACACTCAAAAAGGCACTAAAATATGCTACGATACAAATACGTTATTTCACCTTTTTTTTTTTTTTAAACATGCCTACACCTACAGTGTTAAGATAACATAAAGCTTTGCTACAATGATTGCAACTGCATGTCCATAGCAGATGAAAGGCAAAAAAGTTGCTTAAACATATGCAGGTTCTCTTTGCAAACATGCAGAAGAATAACAGGCAGGAGTAATCATCAGTCTTTGCACATTGAACTGAAGAAATGGATGCATACTACCTTGTCCACATAACAAGGTGCCGAGTATTTTATAAACATATAATGTTATTCAGCGAAGTACCTGGTAGCAAAGCATACCTTTAAGTGGGCACCATATGTAAATCCTAACTTGCCTCTAGAGAGGAAACCTCTCCTTTGTGGATGTCAGTTTGGCCATCTTCAAAAAGAGATTTTTTTGGTATTATTGCATGGTCACTATAGTTCTCAGCAAGCTTAGTTAGATGAACAGAAGAATTGGAGTAGTTCTTGGATGGTGTTGGACAGACTATCTCAAGCAAATCCAGTAAACCCTTTCAACATTTTCCTTTACAATATTCCAGACTTCATTGTCAGAGGCTAATTTTACCATGCTGGGCTTCATATGACTTAAATAATGAACAGCCTCTGGGAAGGTCAATCTTGACCATCTTCTCGTTGTTCACAAACCACCATCAGACAAGCCAGCTCCACTCAGAAATTGAGGAAATAAAGAAATAAACCCAGAAATATAAATATTCACTACAACTTCTTCAGGGTCCTCAAAGGAGGAGAAGAAAACACCATGTTTACTCACCTTGAACAGGAAAAAACTTGGAATTTTACAGTTACTGCCTTTGTCTTCCCAAACAGAAGACAGACTGAATCAGTAATTCCATCAGCTAGATCCTCCTTATTATCTACTTTTCTCCCACAATGTAAGCATATAGCAAGTCCATTCCTAGAGTTAACACCACTTGGGCTACCAAACCTCACCTATAACAAAATACCACCAGTCGACAGGTGTGACCTGCTTTCACAAACTAGGAGATGGAATTGATTTAAACACCAGGAAATCATAGCCGGTATCAAAGTGCTGCTAACACAATACAGAAACACCGGGAATCAGTAAAGCCGTTACAGAACTGGCTCACATTATGAATAACATGGAATAGGAATTGGGAGTTTTCAATTCATGTAAATGGGTCATTACATACAGGGCTACCACCAATCCCAAAGCTATTTGAACCATTCTGAATATTCTTCATCTTGCAATCAATTGCTTGCACGAAGCAAAAGCTCCCCATTTAGAATGCAGGTTGTCAGCAGAGATTTGACCTTAACCAATTACACCATGATGCTGGTAATCAGAGGGGGAGTGCGCTCTTTATTCAAGTCCAATATTTGAAAGGTGGTGACCCACGTTGTACAAAATAAGCATGGAAACCCATTTTTGTAGCAATAAAATTAAAAATCAGGGCAAGGTTTTGCTACAAAAAGCCATCTTATTTGCTTAAAAGAAACAACCAACAAACAGGATGAAGGCACCACTAAAATCAATTTCATATGAGTAGGGAATTCAGTTCAGGAGTTGTCTGTGACCAATGTAAGTACTTCATTAGAGCTGAGGAAATATTTTATAACAAAGAGGCTTCTAGCCAAATTTATTCTGATTGTGGAATATATGAAAAACAGATTGCTGGTTTCACATTTATTTACTATCTGAATTTACAAAAATTTGTGAATGATGTGTTTGTATTCTGTGGATTGAATGCACTGAATATTTCATAGTGTTTACCAAACATGCATATAGGGTGAAGAGGGTCATAATACACAGAAGGAGAGCTGGCCAAAAAGAGCAGGAGAGCACAAAATATTTCCTAAAAAAATAATAAATAAAAAAACAAGACTTCTGCCAAAAATCTGAAAGCAAGTCTGAAAGATGCGTCAGTGTTTTCTACAGCAATAAGGATGCATTCCCCAGAACTAATACTGCAATGGGTGCTGTTACGAAGATTTATGGAAATATGCCCATTGTCTGTGCTAAATATCATTTTGATCTATCTAATGCTTCAATTACTCAAGATAAGTTTTTGCATGCTACTGACCATGAATTTCAAGGACTCGAGATGTGATGAAGAGCGAATATTGGACTGAAGTACTCCCTCTCCACTCATGACTCAGGAACACAAAGCTAACATATTTGCTTTTAGTGTAATATTTTAAACCTTTATTTAAAAGCATTTTTCCCATGAATTATAATTAACTAGATCAGATTTATTTTTTATTTTAACTTTTCTGAAAAAATAATGGACAAGAAAGAAAATTCTCTAAAAATATTATAAGGAAGGTACCCCTGCTTTGGTCAAATGCCAAATCAAAATAAAGTTACAAGTGACAATTATTTTTACTTTTTTTTAATAAAAATTAAATAAAGTAAAAATTTAAAAGATGCAAGAAAGGCTTCTTTTAGTAAGGTCAGACATAGATACATCTATCAAGTATCAGACAGGTGCTGAAAATTAGCCAAGGAGATTAAGTCCCTGCCAAGGACTCAAACAGATTCTTCAAGAGAGGAAAAAAGATTTCTCTCAGGGAGGCTGGAGTAAAACTAGCAGAGAAAGAAGAGCGTGGGGAAAAAATACAAGTGCCAAGGAAACCTTTTTTCTCAGAGTGGAGGTGGCTAGGAATCTTGCCTACTCTCCTCTGGACCTAGAGGAGAAATAGCAGTCTCTTTGGTCCATTTCTTGATTACTATATACATGCATTTCCCCTTCCCCCTTCCCCTGCTTGTCTTCAATATCCAGCTTGTTAGAAATGCTACTCGTGCACAAATCTGACATTCATATCCCTAGACTGGAACTAAAAACTGAGCAGTGTCACAACTTAGGCCTTTTTCCACTTTCATGGGACTAATTTTGTCTTAGTGCCTTGCCTACAGCCTGAACTCCTCAGCTTCTCGTTGAAAACCAGGACACAGAGCTAGAAAGCCCTGGGGCATGTCCCAAAGATGGACACACCAATGTTAAGAACCACGTATCACTACTCTAAAAAAAAAAAAAAAAAAAAAACCCAAAAAAAAAAAAAAACAGCATTCCTGAGAATGGAAGAAAACTACAAGAAAACAGAAGTGGGAAGTTTCAATATCCCAGACACTACTCATTTCAGAAAAACAAACTTGAAATAAAACTTTTACCAGCATTTCTGGCTTCTCTTCAGTGTTTGTTTGTCTGTTTCTTTCAGTTCAATCTCAAGTGAAAACAGACTTTCAAAGACAAAATAATTCTTGCATGATGAGAATCCCCTTTTAATTTTTGGCCAGCTCTCCTTTGGACACCTTTTCTCCCTATTGTGTTCACCAGTGAATTATCCTCTCCAAAACATCTCACATCCATTAAAAAAGCTTTGAAGCCTAATGCATGTCACCTGCAACCAAACAGGCACGTAGGCTTACTGCTCACATTCAGCAAGCACTGATGTAAATAAGACGTGATTGTTTAAGTGTCCATTGATGGCAAATTCAGAGGGATGCCAGTCCAGCCACAGCCAATTCTTTCCGCAGTTCAAGTGAATGTTTGTGAACAATTTTTCCCTGTATTCACTCAGCTCTATTTAATGAAACATGCTTGGCTGCCTACAACGCAGGGGATTTCTTGCAGTATGCTCGCTGAACTCACAGTAACAGGAATAAATCTGAGCTGGATTTGCTCAGAACAGAAGTCATGTTTATTGCTAATCATCCCAAAGAGGGAAATCTACTGACGGGCTGGATGGAGGGGCAGGAGGATACAGGTTCATAATCACCATGGATGTATGCGGGGTTCCAGGGATAGAGACAGGGTTGAACAAGCATGCCTTAGGGAAGGAGTACCGAGTGGCGAAGCCAGGCTGACCCTGCGCAGCCATACAGCTTCAGAAACAGACATCAGCATGCAGTTACCTGAGGTTTCTTCACCTTAATGATCCAGGTGGGAGGCACAATGACAGCAGCGTGAGCCCCCAGGGAACACGGCTCCTCAATGTGATGTAGCATGAAACAGGTGACTTTATTATGAAACTGGAAGAGAGGAAAAGAGTAGTCAATAAGGAGACCAAGAAAGATAAAGACAAAGGGGAAGCATGGAGAGGAAGAAGTCAGTGATGGTACGAAAACTGGAGCAATGTTCCGAACTCCACCGTCTTCAAGTCCTTCAAAACATGGAGTTTTAGGAACATATAACTAAAGATCATTTTCCCTAGCCATGCCTTCTTACAAAAAAAAAAAAAGAAACAAAACAACCCAGACACCAATCCCCCCCCAAAAAAACAAACAAACAAAACAAAAAACAATCACTCCTACTTAAACACAGATCACAGATTGAAGACCACAACCTCATTTGATGCAGCTGTATGTATTAAGAGCCCTTTGGCTCCCTGAGCTAGCAGCAGTAGGGCATTGATGGGAGGTAGCCAGTGACTACATTGTGTAGCAAGACTCTTCTCTTAGAGGACTCATGTCAGTCAGGTGAAGTTATGGTGTCTTTGAACAAAAGGAACAGAACTGGCAAAACTGGGGGTGATTCACAGAGAGGGAACTCTGAGAGCCAGGAAAAATTAAATAGCTTGCAGTATGGCCACTCAGCAAAGCTGCTATCATTCTCCCTGACTATTGTTCACTTACCGCCAGCTTGCACCAGGAACAACTGATGGCCACAATCTCTTTACTATGGAAGGAGAATTTCTGCTGAAAGCCCTAGAATAAGCAGGAAAAAAGGATTAAATTCCTCCTGACTACAAGAAAATTTACACCTCGCCAGGTCGCTCTTGCCAGGTGACTGGGCTAGGCTAAATCAGTTCACTGAAGTCAGATACATGGGTTCAGCCTCAAAGCTCTTAGACACCAAACAGATTTTTGGGACATAAACCAATGACAGCATTCATAGAGAAGGTTCTTCAACTGGGGCATTTTCACACACACTTTTAAAGGCACTTCTCCAAAATTTCATGCTTTTTCTTAGATTTTGTAGTTAAAAACAAAGGAAGAAGAAATAGAGAAGGAATGCTTATTTTAATGGATTTCTACAGACCTGACAGATTCAGATTTGCTCTTGAACAAAACATTCTCTCATTATAGACTTGTTTGCTCTAAATATAAACAAGAATTTGATTTTTTTTTCTTTTTTTTTTTTTTAATACAGAGTGGAATCAACTACAACGTCTGTGTGGAAATGTTCTGATTGGGAATTTAAGTCTATTGTTTTATTGAGCTGACTCAGATCAAGATTGTTTTAGCAAGTTCCAAAAAAACAAGATGGTCTGATTCAGATCAAACAGATGAAAATATTTCTTTATCATTTTAAAGACAAAAAAGCCCACCATTACCAGCAAATACATTAATTTATTTTCCCACAGAAGAGTTTCATTTTGTAGAATGCAAAGTCAGCAGACGTCACTGTGCTCTAAATTCTAAGGCTGGAAAAGACCATTGGGTCATATACATCCTTCTTGCATATAACACAGGCAACAAATGGTAAGTTACAGCCTAGAAACTTGTGTTCAGTTAAAGCTTATTTTAGCCAGAGAAAGAGTTGATGTGGGTTAATGGCTGCAGAGATGGAAAGTCCAGAAATTCATTAAATAGTTTGTCATAGTCACCTTCACTGCTTAGATTTCAGATTTGCAGTTGTCCGGATCCTTTATTCATTGGCTTCTACCAAGCGTCTCTCTACTACATTAAGAAGCCTGTCCCTATCCAGAATTTTCTAATTCAGTCTCTCTACGAAGTCATGAATTTGGGAACTAGTTTTCTTTTCGACAAGCTAAGTTTTACCTGAATCTCCTACATGCTGGGCAATGCCCAAGACCCAATGCAAAGAGCTATAATCTGATTTAGTAACATCTAACAGGACATTGCCTCACTGCTTCTATAATTAAGGTCCTTCTTATCCTAGCTGCTGTGGAAAGGAACAGAAAGATGGACACCTGCAGGAAAAATGAGCCTATTAGTGCCCAGTGCAATGGTGCTGTCAAGCACACCAAGGAGGAAAATTAAATGAACAACCAAAAACCCATCCAGAGATGCACTGGTCTTGTTAAGTGAGGGACTGAGCTTACAATCTGTCCATACATGGTAGTTGAGGACAACCCTATCAATACTCTGAAGAGGAGGAGGCTCTCCCTGTCTGCCGACCACGCAGAAGTGCACATTGCAGCTTCTTCTTCAGGTGTCTCCAGCATGTGTGCAAATCAGCCTGCCAGATGGACCACACCACCAAGGCTTCTGTTACCTCTGCGTAGATTTTTTATTATTTTTTTTTAATCCTTCCCTAATGCCTCAGGTTTTACATTCAGAGAAATTAAGAAAGAGTAGTTTCTTCATAATGATGGCGATTTGGCA
Source organism: Ibidorhyncha struthersii (assembly GCA_013398815.1). Lineage (NCBI taxonomy): Eukaryota > Metazoa > Chordata > Aves > Charadriiformes > Charadriidae > Ibidorhyncha > Ibidorhyncha struthersii. Next base: position 1,333,555 of record VZSZ01009170.1, read on the forward strand.
TATTCAGGTTTAATAATGGAGTGTAGTCAAATGGCTTCACAAAGACCAGCTGGCCAGCTGCTTCTGGCTGGGCAGATCTAGTCTGCCATTCGGTACGGGCACAAGAACAAACAGAGTGACAGAACATATGACACAAGTGCTGGAACATAGGTCTGACACAGGACAAAACGCTCTATTCTCATTCACTTATAGTAGTGCTTCTTAATGGTTCTCACAAATCTTACTCTTTCTTGTCCTGAAGTCTGTTAAAAAAAAAAAATTATTTCAGCCCCTCATGGGCATGAAATGTTTTGTTTTGTTCTGCTTTGTAACAAGCAGGGGAGAAATTCTTCTCTACCAAAACCTCCACTAATAAAACCTAAAATTCAGTACATTAATTCCACAGCCCATCAGTGGTGTATTTTAAACATACGGACTGAGCAGCTTGTCTGGTTCTAGATGGACCGTTTTTCATTTATTCAGTAAGCCATTTGGCTTTTAGGGAGTCATTAGAGAAAATGATACAGCAATAAAAACATATTAATGATAAGTAGCAATAAAACATCACTTTTCTTCCTCAAATTGCTTTACAAATGTGAGCTAATTCTTCCTAAGTATACGTGTTTGAGGTAAGATAGCAATTATTTGAAAGCTTGCTTTACAAATAAAGGAGCTGATAAAATAAAGCAATGCACTGCAGGTCACAGTGAGATTTGACAGGGACTATCAGATTGAAACACTGGAGCACCGCATATTCCACCAGAAATCATCTCTTCTGCCTTTTCTCAGTGAGAAGGAAAACTAAAATTCAGGTATCTGTCTTATTCCTGGGTCACGCAAGGACATCTTCTGCACAAATTTTGGGATAGAAAATTAATTTCACCTTTGTGAGAATATCAGCCTAACAGTACCTGATTAGCCCTGATTCACTGGTACCCAATTCCAGTACCACACATGAAATCCCATGCTGTGAGCTGCTCCTGCAGAAATAAACATTTGTGCACACCAGAGGATATATATTTGGAGGAAAAGAGCACCTGAATCCCCAGCTTGTGTTGGTGATTATAAACTATCTAAATCTGCATCAAAGTGCACATCAACAGACACTCGTGCATACAAACAGAGCAAATAGGAATTACTAGCTTCAGTATGTTTTGGTTATATTCTCAAATGTATTTACCATTAAAGAGTATTTTCACATCAGTGTTAGGGCCACTAATTAATTTTTTTTGCCTGTATTTGCCTATGACATTTATTTCCATTTTAATGCTCTCAGAGATATCTAATACAACATTACTGTAGGGAAGCCAGGTATTATTACAACTCTAATACAGACAGCAACAGAAGCACTTGGATGGTGATCTCTGCTAAAATAACAAAGAACTAGAATTGTCTTCCAACTACTAGAAATTTCAATCCTACCTTTATATGCAGGGAAAACACACACCTCTGCATCAATCAACAGGCCTTTAAAGGGACCAGTAACAGAGAGTGACACTGTAGCTGTGCACTGCATGTGCATAGTAGACACACTGCTTTCAACACCACAGAAACTTTTTAAAAAAATAGCTCTATTTAACTTGATGGTCCAAGATACATTCTCAGCCTCATAAAATCCCTAAGCCACCGGTAACTGGAAGTATATGAAGAAAGGACCATTTTGCATTCATCCTTAAGCTTCTGTTACTGCACACGGTCATGAACTGGATGCCGGGCCATATGATCTGAACATTCTTACATTTTATTACATAAAGAAAAAAAAAGAATTGTTTTCTTTGATGATCCTAGGTAACAAACAGCTAATAACAGCAATATATATAAAAACTATATTTTTTCCTGCCTGCGAGAGAAAGAAATGAGCTCTTAAACATCATGAATGGTGTAGAGGATGTGGTTTGGGAGCAGTTATTTACAGTCTCTTACAACACAAGAGCTATGGAGCATTAGAAAAAACTAATATGTGTCAGGTTTGAAACAACTGAAATGTAGTTCTTTTCACAGCCTGTTGTTAAGTTTGGGAATTCCTTGTTAAAGGATGTTGCAAATGCTACAACTTTACAGGAACTCAAGGAGAGACAAGATCACAGGAGAGAAAGTTATCACAGGCTGTTAAATGTAAAGGCACAATTCCTGGAAATTCATGAGACAGAAATTCTTAGAGGTCAGGAGACTGTTTTGGGGATGCATCACTAAACACCTGCCCCATCTTACAGTTTTCCATAATAAGCCACTGTTGAATACTGGGCTCGATGGTACTTTGTCTTAAGAGATAGGGCCATCCCTCTATTACAGTCTCTGGTTCCAAAAAANGGGGAATCATCACAGCAAGTAGACAGAAGTACATTGTGCACTCAGTAAGCTTTTGAACAAGACTTTCCAGGCCCCCTTCCCCGGCACCGATTTCTGCATATAGTACTTTTGCAGTACAGCAGTGAAATCATCCCTGGGAAGGAGAAGAAAACTGAAGCCTAGATGAGACCACATAAGCTGTACCTACACTAGCAAGTGACATGTAACCGTGGCAGGACAGGCTGTGTTGGTACTGAGGACACTATGCACAAGGATTTTTAGAGCATTTTATGTTGAACCAGCTGTAGTCTGGTCCTGTAGACTGAGCGTCCATTAGTAGCTGCAGAGTGTTAGAACAGCTCCTTTCATGTAAGTTTAATTCCTTCCAAGCTGCACTTCTGATCTAAGGTGAAACACTGACACGGACACCTCTGTTCTCCAGCTCTCAGGAAGCGTCAGCCATGGCACAGAAGGCACACAAAATACAAAGTCACAAAGCCACAATAAGGATGTTGGGGAGTATTCATCTCTTCCCACTGGCTTATGACGTGAAGCATGACATGGGTATATCCTAAACGTTCATTTCTACTTTCTTTACTCATACTATTATTTGTGATCATTAAAATATGTAACCATGCAATTCCAGCCAAGGGATAGGACTAATATTACACAACGAGGTCTACCAGAATCATTACGTATTCCATGAATAATACTTTCTTTTATTGCTTTAAATTTACTGCCATTCCATTTCAATGATAGTTCACTTTTTCTTGCATGACAAGAGAGCATAAAAGATGGTTCTCACTCAGAGGTCTAAGAAATGTAACAGTGGAGCACAAGACAGACAAGTATCTTGCTGTAATAGGAGACTGCTTGGCCAAAAAATATAGCGGGATTTTTTTTTTTTTTGTTATCATTTTCCCTAATCCTTTGTTTCTTGACAAAGAATAACTCTACTACAATACACCCGTGTTAGTCTTAACTGAATATTTCTTATTTAAGGGGAAAACTGTTATTTCCTCTGAACTTCCCCGTAACAGTCAGGGCTGATAGAAATTTTAGGATGGACTGGTCACATTGCCCACATGAATGTACCCAGCACGGGTTTTGATATGATAGACAGTAAGTACTCACATTGCAAAATCAACGCCTAGTGTCTCTAGGGGAGATCCAGGCCAAAATGGCAGAGGAGGAAGGCAGTATCACTGCAAAGTCATACCACAAGAATGCTGCATGCAAAGTGTCTTGCTGCACTGTTTGCATGCTACTTGCTATAAAAGGGGATCACATTTTTAATGTATACCTTGTTGCAGCTGGTAGCTGGTGATCTACATCAGTATCCAGATACAAATCTAATTTTCCCCTGACTTAAGTGCTGTGCCATGGAGACAAGACACAGTCTCTCTTACTAGTTGATGTTGAGAGGGAGGCAAAAATATAGTACAGTGCTAGAGAAAGAAAACTAAACCCGTGTTAATTTTATTTTTAAATATCTCTCAACAGATTTCAGGGGTTCATAATATTTCAGAAGAAAGGTCTTAGAGTAGCTAAAGGTACTTCTTACCTCTTTTAATAGCTTTTTAGAAATAAGCTTTTATAACCTATGCAGCAGAGGAAATGTGAAACAGTCTCACAAATCTTAGTCTGCCAGGGCAGAAAGAAAGCAACAGCCCTTTTTTTCCAGAAGTCTGAAAAAATAGGCCATCACAATTTTGGCACAGAGGACAGCACTATGGGAATGCCATATTGGCACAGGGTTAGCTTAACAAAGAAAGAAGCTCAAGGAGCCACAGCTTTCCTCCTCCTCAATTTCAGCAGCCAGTGCAGCGCAGTGTCCCAGCACACGTGATGCGCTCATTCCTGCAGATGCAGCTGCCTTTTCTCCTCCCACATGAGAATCAGGGCTGCTACCACTCAAGATATCAGGCTTGTCATCAACCCTTAAGAGAGGACAAATGTTCAGGCTAGAAAAAATTCAGTGACTAGAAGGACCTACTAGCTACCCTGAATTCATAAGTCCCCAGTGTTGCACTTGCGCTGCTCTGAAAATCTTACCTTTCCACACTGCTTACATTTCCCCTCCTGCCTCCGCCTGTGCACCCAGTGGTGTCGGACAAAGTTCTGCAAAAAAGACAGACAAAAAGTTGTCTTATAGGAAGCAATGGCAGTTTGCACTCGACAGTACCGTCTGTGTGAAATTGGTTTAGAGACCCCAAAGGAAAGGTCCCTTCAGCCAATGCAATCATTTTGGGAGCAAATCCAAGACAACCAAAACTGGAGGAGGAATAAGGACAGGATGGCAGCGTTAGGTTAAGGTTGGACTCAATCTTAAAGGTCCCTGCCAACCTAGACAATTCTATGATTCTAAGACGGTGTTCTTTATCCATGTTGAAATGTGGCCAGAACTACTCTCTCGGTATTCTTCTACAAAAAGAAGAAAGTTCATTACGTGATGCAGAGATAATCATCACAAATACAGAGCACAGAAGCGCCCAAACAGTGCTGTGCTCAGCCACAATGCAGGGCCGTGCTCTATTCTGCTTGGAAATACAGCCTTATAATGCAAATAATCCCAAGCCAATGCAGGAGAAGGGAATACGGGGGGGAAGAAGCAGTCAGTCACTGAAGCAGTCTTTTCTCCCTGTTTGGTCTACTTACATCCTGGATGGCAGTAAGAGGTGGGCAAGAGACAGGAGGGTGAGCAGCACTGCTGCCCCTCTTTCCATGCAGGCAAGGGGGTTAGAAGGTGTCTGCCTGCACCATGCCGTTATGCCAGCCAACGCTGAATGTGGCAGGGAATTGAGCTACCTCTGCTAAGAACAAGCTGGCCACCACACCAACTATAAAAGTTAAGAGGTTGTTTTTTCTTCCTTTTTTTTAAAAAAAAAAAAAAAAAAAAAAAAAAAAAAAACAAAAACCAACACCCCTATGTGTAAACATGTT